>VZSF01002047.1:540171-632342 GCA_013398295.1 Chionis minor | reverse complement strand
TTTTTTTTTTTTTAAATAACAAATAGCAACTTGGGTGTTTGTCCGCAGTGCCTAGGGATCCCCGAGAAGCTTTTGAATCAAGAATCACTTTTTCACTGTCTGCCTAGGGAAGCTTGAATGCATTCTTACAGAAAAGATAAATTTTCCTGATTTTTGGCTGGCTGTGCCGTATGATTAAATAGCTGTTGACACTTGGGTTCTTTTTGGATTGCCATTAAATCCTTCCAGAATGCTTCACAGTTAGTAAATTTATAAGGTGGTGAAATAACCTACTTGGAAGTGAAGACTCGAGCTGTCATCCCCTAGTGGAAATATCTTCATGGCTACTTTGTGTGGCTGCACACATGGCTCCCCTTTTTTTCTTGATTCATACTTATCGGTCTTTTAGATTGTTCTTTAAGCCTTGCATTCTGATTTCTTCCACCTATATTTTGTTTTAAAAATAGTTTTAAAATAATTCCATAAAAGAGAATTGGTAATCTAGGTTAGTGTGAATAGACAATTAGGCGCATATATATATATGAGAGTATATTCGTAGTTTTAATTAAAACTTGTCTTCATTGTGGCTGCATTCTCTGTAATGAATGCAGTTTTTATAGTCCAGATTCTTGAATGTAATATTTTAGCCCATTCATCCTTACATTACCTAAAACCTGTTTGAGAAATCCCTTGTAACAACAGCTTATTTAATGCCTTACTCCACTTGTAATGCAGCTTGTCTACATTGTAGATTGACAGTTACCTTGGATTTGAGGTTCTAGAGTCTTCAGCGAGTTTCACAGACCAGTTTTAATTATTCTGCTTGGAAGTTGATGGAATCCGTGTGTTTCACGTAGGCAGAGTGTGCAGTTTTCTCCCTGTGATTTGGAATTGAGTGAGAAAACCAGAGACTTGCCTGTAGAAGTCACATCTAGGCATGTATGAGACTGCAGTTGATTGCCGTGTTCGTGTACGAACCGTGGGTCTCACTGGGGCATCTGGGAGATCACATACGGTAGAATGGCACCTATGGAGGTGGCCCAGTTTGAAAGTTGGAAGTACACAGGCAGGTGCGGTACAAAGTAATGAGGGTTTTGTAATACTGTTTTGTATGTATGAACTTATGCAGTAAGTATCTTGAGCATAAGATAGAGTGCATTTTATTTCTGTTTTGTAAAATTGAAGGCTTTAGGAAAGATACGGTTTCTCTTATTTTGCAATTATTCTCTTGCTCGAAGCTTGGAATTTGAAATTAATTTTTCTTTTTCGTAAATTAGCTTTCATTTTGGGGTTCTGTTGCTGCTGTTTTAGGATTAAATTGATGTTTATTACATTTTCAGAAATATTTTTTAATAAAAATACCAAACAAAAGTCTCAATTACAACCAAGGCCGGTGTTTGCAAAGCACCAGACATTCCCTTCTTCTGTACAGTGGCTCTTTACGTTCCTCTCTTATTACAGCTGAAATTTTGAACTGCGAAGCAGTGCCAGCTGGAGTGGCACAAGCGATTTCTCATAGTAACAGATGTCTCGGAGATGAAATTACTAAAGGGCCAGATGGCCCCAATCCCTTTTCCCGTTGTTTAGCCGTCGTTCGTTATTAGTAAATATGCCATGCTCTATGTCAGTCAGGCAGGAAAGTGCCAATCAGATTGAAATCATTTCCATCCCTGATCTCTTTAGATGATCTCTCCAGACAGTTTCCTGCTGCCCCTCCTCAATAAGCAGCTGATAAGTCTGCCTGAGATGTGTCTTTGCCTCTTCCATCACTTGCCACAGTCAGAGTGTAGGAAAAAGCAAGAAAACTGGAAGAAACCAATGCTGAGATGTAAACATTCTTGTGGGTTTTATTACAGGGGCTTTCATGCGGTCTGTGAAACAAGATCTGTTTATGTGCCAAGTTCCATTCTGCCCCCCTGGCAGGCTCCTTTGGTTAAACCAAATAACTTTTCCCACCTTGCAACTGTTCTACACCCTGGCTGGAGAGAGTCAAGCCTGCTAAGCAAATGTCAGTGACGCTGTCTCAGAAATGATTGCCTAGAGCAGTTTTGTAGCTTGGATTCTTAATCAGAATTATAGAATTGTTTAGGTCGGAAAAGACGTTTAAGGTCACGAAGTCCAACTGCTAACCTAGCACTGCCTAGTCCACCACTAACCCATGTCCCTCAGCGCCACGTCTGCCAGGCTTTTAAATACCTGCGGGGATGGCAACTCCGCCACTGCCCTGGGCAGCCTGTTCCAATGCTTGACAACCCTCTTGGTGAAGAAATTTTTCCTAATATCCATCCTAAACCTCCCCTAGCTTGGGGGCATGGGGTTGGTGTGACCCAGGTGCAGGACCCGGCATTTGGCCTTGCTGAACCTCACACCGTTGGCCTCGGCCCATCGATCCAGCCTGTCCAGACCTCTCTGTAGAGCTTTCCTACCCTCAAGCGGGTCGACACTCCCACCTAACTTGGTATTGGCTACAAACTTCCTGAGGGTGCAGTCGATCCCCTTGTCCGGGTCATTGATAAAGATATTAAAGAGAGCCATCCCCAATACTGGGCACTGGGGGACACCACTTGTGACCGGCTGCCAACTGGGTTTGACTCCATTCACCACCACTCTTTGGGCCTGGCCATCCAGCTGGTTTTTTAACCCAGTTTAATTCTGTTTGAAAAGAGGGAGGTGAAAGATGGAGTAATAGACTGAGAAGCAAACTAGAGTGAGAATTCTTTTAGATAATGGAAATATCATATCTGAATGTAGAAGTACTGAAATTGTTGGATAGATCAGTGGGTTCAAGGACATAAAAGAACAGAAAATCAGTGAGACAGCAGTGAGAACAGCGACAGCCAGGACATGGTGAAGTTCATCAAAAGTAAAAGCAAAATATTATAGCTAGGGCAATAGGAATGAAAGTGAATGGTATGGTCTGTAATCTGGTTAATACTTTCTCTTTTCTTTTTTTCCTTGTTAGTGATGCTATTGCTGAGATTAGAGCTGTCTGTATTGAAGAAATCGGTGTCTGGATGAAAATGTACAGTGATGCCTTCCTGAATGATAGTTATTTAAAATATGTTGGTTGGACACTACATGACAGGGTAAGTATTGTGTATTATTGTACACAGCAGAGTGTACTGTAGGTAGCTGGTGTTATACTACACAGGACATGTTTAGGATATCATCTTTGATTTGTAAACAGATTCTTCTTTTTTCTTGCCTGTTATTTATCTTTCAGCTGGCTTATTTCAAGGTATTTGCTTAAATTAGGACACGGTAGTCTCAAACTGCATGCTTGCTTCATATGCTGTTTGTGTTTTCAGTCTCCGTTGGAATATCCTAATAGAAATGATTTCATGGTGCTTTTCTTCTGTTTACAAGAGAAAGAGAAGTCTGCTCAGATCACCCCTGAAAACCTTTGTGTCTGAAGCGGGATGGAAAAGAGATTTACAGATGTGTCTTCTATTGACATTGCCCAGTAGTTAGGGGAAAGAGAACAGCTCTGGGTCCCCAGTAGACATCGCTGGCTCCGCAGACAGTGGGATTCTCAGTCCATTTTCCCTTGAAGAATCTCTTCAAGGTTCTCTTTAAATTTTTCTTTCTCTTTAAATTTTAAAAAAACTGTTGAAACATCAGGTGGAAAGAAAAATGTTTCTATCCAGAGATTCTCTCCTGTCTCACCACAGTTCTTCATACTGATGGTACCCACAGCTTGCCTCTGCTGGGTGGCACCAGGCCTAAGTGCCACTCGGTTCCTGCAGCAAGAGTAGCCCGTTCCTAACGCTAACAGAACAGGACTTTGTCCTTCTGACTCTGTGGGGGTTTTGTACACCAGGCAGCAGCTGGGACTAACTGTCCTCCCACTTGTCAAAATCACTAGAAACGCTTGTTTTACTCTAAGCTCTTTTGCTGACATGATCCAAGGAACACAGACGACACCTTCCTATACTGTTGAAATGCTCTTTAAATTCCAGCATCCTGATTCAGACTATTCTTTTTTTCCTAGGAGCACTCCTGGAAAAACTTAAAAAGTTTTCACGTTAATTCTGATGGCTTGCATAACTGTTAGTTAGCAGCTGATTCTTTAAAAAGATGATTTCTTCAATGACTTCGGGCAGCATATTAACATTGAGGATATAAGTTGGACACTCTTTTGCTCAAGTGTGAACAAAATTGGTTAGAAAGATGTTAGCTTTTGCTGAGGAAGTAAGTTAGCTGCTGATGGTTCTTTAGCTTTAGCTGTAGCTGACAAGGATCTGCATCTTACCTTGATCTGGATTTACTTGCTAAGAGTATCCTGTATGCTTTAGAGACTAGATATGTGATGTCTTTTCTCTCCAAATCTGTAGTTCTCGCACTTTTCAAACTTTCTCCAAACTGTTACATTACATCTCATTGTTATAAAACTGCTGATCAAGGGGAAAGTCTCGCTTACTGCTACAGTCACCCATGACCACTGTTTGGTCTAGAGAGGCTACAGTTCGTATCATGAAGGCTTGGACATGGAAGCGTGGCCATCGCAGTGCTTCAAGGGGCAGAGCTGCTGCTCCATCTGTGTACCTCATTTTTAGCCTTGGTGTGACTCACCACATGCTTCAGGAGGTGGATGTCATTGCTCCAAGTTATCAAATCGGTGGGCAGGTCAACTCAGGTTGGAGGATTAGGATTTTAGGTGTGGTGGAGAGCTTTTAATTAAAAATAAATTATCCCTTGAATAATTGCAGTGGATTTTTTGGAGCACGTTTTAATCCTAGCAGAATGCTTCCACAAAGTAGCACTTCCAGTGGAAGAGCAGAATCTAGGAACGTTGCACTTTGCGGCTCTCAGTCCCATTCTGGTATCTGTGAAGTCCAGTCATTTCTCACATAACTCCCTTTAACCATCTGTGAAATCCAGCCATTCCTCACGGCACTGTCTGTGACTGCTGTCGGCTTCTCACACTGCTATCTGTCACATCCAGCAACTTCTCGTGTCGTGTCCAATATTTTCTCACATCCTCTTCACTTAGCGTAACCTCAGGCCAGGGTCTAGTCATCTGCCTGCAGCCTTAACATACATTTTTACCTCAGCTTTTTAAAAATTAATATGTTCTTTCATATCAGACAAATTTTAAATGGCAGTGTTATGGTTTAAAAAAAATGGTTTTCCATCTGGACCAAATGCAGAAGAATTCTATCGGGCTACTATCCTGCCTCTCCTTGCTTTGTAATATTTATCGGTGCAGGCCTCGGAAGTGCCTTAGGGTTCTCAGTCTTTAAATCACTAGTTAATCTGTTTAATATCCTGATACACGATATGTGATATTTTTTATTGATATAGTGCATGTTTAACGTATAGAGCGAGACAGATCGTAAATAGACTAGAGGAAGAGTCAGAGGCCAAGTGAGCCATGTGTCAAAGGATGAAAAGGCAGAGAATGGAGAGACAAACAGACATTTGGGGAGGCACAGAAAGGAGGAGGGGAGTTCAATGGGAAGAATATCTTGAAAGAAGGTGGAATAAGAGCCACTTAAAAATGCAAACCCTCCAGAAGTATGCAATCCCTTAACAGAGTGGTTTTCATTGGCACTACTTGAAAAACTTGCTAGCCAGTACCCAAGTTTCTTGGTTTTACTTTGCTTTGATCAGGAGATAATTTTTGCT
This sequence comes from Chionis minor, assembly GCA_013398295.1. Classification (NCBI taxonomy): domain Eukaryota; kingdom Metazoa; phylum Chordata; class Aves; order Charadriiformes; family Chionidae; genus Chionis; species Chionis minor. The sequence continues at coordinate 626,735 of VZSF01002047.1, read as the reverse complement.
ATGATCAGTACTTAAAATAATGAAAAGATGAAAGCTGAGGCAGTAGTCATAAGTTATTTCCATTTCACATGAACAGAAGTCACCCCAAAATTATTAACTTCTCTGGAAGCTTGCTACTGCAAAAAAAGGGGAGGCTGCAGTGCAAGAGATTCACGAGCGGTTTCATACTCTTCTTCAGAAGACATACACGTTAAACCGCAGGGAAGACGCAGTTCTTACACTTCTTTGTAGTAGCTCCAGGGTAATCTTTCAGAGGTGGGATGCAGAAGTTTAGTTCTCTAATTTGGGAAATCTGTATATTTTGTATGTTAATCCTGCCTCTTTCCTGGTTTTTAGATTAATGTCCATAGGGCTTTTTTTTTTTTTTTTCGTATAGATTACTTTCTCTTCTGACTGTAGGTTTCTAGTTCTCCCTTTCTCTCCTTTTAAGCATCTTTTTCATTCCTGTGGATCTGGGCGCACGCATTAAAAATATCTAAAACTATACTATAATTGCATAAACCCCCTTTAAAAAAAAAAAAGTGTTAAATCAGACTGTCCAGCCTTAATTCTCACCTGTCTCATTTCTGGTTTTGGAAGCGTAATTGTGTCTCTAGATACCTAGACAATCATGGTTCTTAGACCAGTTCCTAACACACAGGAAAATGCCTTTTCCTTCTCTGCATGCCTCTACTTCACTTTTTGTCGATTTCTGTGAAAGGAATGAACCCAGAGTCCCCAGGAACAGATGGTATTTGAATACCTTGTCGTGATGGCATCCTAAATTAAAAGGATGAAAAAATAGAACTCGTTTTTATTAAGATTATGTACAAACTGAAATTTGAGTTTTTCTAAACTTCTCAATGTTTAGCTTTTATACTATCTCCTTGGTACCTAATTTCCTTGGTTTTGGGAAAGCCTGAGAAAATAAATGCATCAGATGATACATGGCATTGAGCGGGCCTGGGTAGAGAGAGCACAACTGCTTGCTTCTGCCCTAGGTACTAATGTGCTGCACGACATTTTCATCTGTTTCTCTCTGGCAGTGTAACTATTTCAGTTGTTAGGCAGCAGATTACCTCAAAATACAGCACCCTAGAGCATCAAAATGCAACACAGTATAGCACAGTCATACCATCAACTGTGGGATTGGAGATAGCCAGTAATTTAGGTAATTTTTCTGCATGAGGGAAAAAACCAAACATTGCAGTCTGCAGTAATATGGTAGGGCAAAGAGCTGAGCAAATTAATTATCTATTATTAAAACCTAATAAATTTTAAAGAAGACCAGGATACCCTTAGCCACCAGAAAAAGAATTGGAAAAATCTAAAAGAAAAAACTTTAAGTGTGAAAAAAGAGAAATGGCTTTGCTGCCTCTCTCTTGACCACCCACCTACCTAAAAAAAATACTTCAGACTGTGTTTCGGGGGGGGGCTCAGAAAATCATCATCTCTGTGTGACCTGTGTCATCTGGCATGTGAGCTGACACATAGCAGTGCACCTTTAATTGCCGTTTCTGGAGCTGTGGTATCCCTGGATGTTAGGAGAAGTCTGGTTCTCACTGGGAGATGGCAGAGTAATACTCGAAAGTATCAATTGTGCGGAACATTAATAAGAATCTAAGCTGGCTCAATGCCAGGCTGCAGAACACTGACACTTACACCAGAGTTACAGATTGGTGGTTCCAGTCCTGTGATTGGCTTGTAAAAAATTGGAAAATGGGGCGCTTCCGTCAGGATGGATTCTTTTTCAGAGGTCTGCCATATTAAAGAGAATTTTGAGTAGAGCATGGCTCTCCCAGGCAAATACAGACTACCCCCCGCTGCTGGGGGAAGGAAAGGTGAATGTGTTGCTTTATGCTTCATTAGCAGAGGTAACAATTTTTTGCTCAGAACTCAGAAGTGTCTGGAGGATTATCTCAACAAAAATAGGGAAAATAATACAAATGTTTGTCATTTAACTGTTGATAAACATTTAGTGGTTTTAGTTTAGGTTCTAATTTCATATCGTAAATAAAAGAAAGTGTTAATGATAAAGTATTAGTGCAAAGCAGTTGTCATTCATGAAAAAGAATTTCATATAACAAAAATAATAAAAAGATATAAATAATTATCTGAAAATGCTTTGAGAGAAGGGGAATTACAGCAATAATTAAGACTGGAGAAAGAGGCATGCATAGAACCTGTGACAGGTGAACGAATTCAGGATTCTGCAATAATCAAGTGTCCTAATTGTAAGTTGGACAAAACCACTAGCAAGTATATTTTTCTGGGAGATGAAACTCAGGAGAACGGTAAGTCGTAGTTGTTAGAATGCTGATAATGCAAATATTTTGTCTGTTAATTACTTAGAAAATGGCAAGGCTTTCCTTTCAGATATGTTCTTTGTGCCTGTAAAGCATAGATGTGACAGCACAAAAATAGCTGGAAAGCAATGCTTGTTTTCTTTCACAGCATTAAAGGTATTGTGTTGCTGCCTTAGGTTGACTCATACTCGTTATCATCGTCAGCTCAGAATTGCAGCAAAGCTGGCTAAAATCTAATATGGGAAATATTTTTGCTTATTCCTTTCCTGCTTAAGGCAGAATTCACTGTATATTCGCAGTGTTTCTCACAGTCATATTTTCTAAAAAAACCTTGTGTTGAGTTTTCCACAGCTTTCTGTAGCAGTTAACTATGTTTGCCACTAAAAAGTTCTTCCCTGCTTAAACCAAATAATCTGTGTTGTAATTTTATTATTTCTTTTCCTACTCACTGTGCACATAAAAAGTGACAATTACTTTTTTTTCTTCTTCCATCAAAACAAACTAATTTTTCTTTGTTGTAGTACAAAGATACTTACAGAAAGTTTTCTTCATTACATGTTGTGTCCACTCCATACTATGCCCAGGCCTTTTTTATTTTATCTCTTCTGGTTTTTGTATTCTTCTTGTGCTTGACCTCCTAATTAATTGATTAGTTAACTAAGTTCATCTCTTAGTTAAATAAGTCTCTTCCTGTCCTTCCTGTGCATCACTGTGTTAGGAATTACCCTGACTTTAGCATTCCCACCTGCTTATTTCCTTGCTAGATAGGAAATTTCCACTCCATTTCTTTCCCCAAAAAGTGTTTGGAGTGTTAAAAGCTCATGTTACTTGGAAGATTCTTGTAGTTACTCAAGAAACATCTCGTGTCCGGTGTGTTGATGGTCTGTGGGACATACCTGCTTCTCCATTATGGATTTCGGTGCAGTGTATCCATGTAAACCTTCACTTCTGCCTTTCATAGGTTCTTGTCCAGCTGTTTACACTTCCACATGGGTTGTCGCTAATCTCCTCTCACTCTATTTTAAAACCTTCTTAATAGGATTAACAAGTTGATGTGCCAGGGCTTTTCCCTCTCCAAAGAGGTGAATTCCATCCTTGACCAGCAGTTTAAAACCCGGACCTTTTTGCTGTCAGAGGAAGCCTCCTCCTGTCATTTGTCTGCCACGAAAGGTGGTCGTTTCCAGGGACTGCCTCTGCCTCTCCTGGGCCTTTGCTCTCAGCTAGAGGGACCGGGTGTAACACAGCTGTCCTCTTCCTCACCTGCTCCTGCGCTCGTCTGCTGCCTCGGATGCGGCAGGAGAATGGTAGCTTGGTTCAGTACGCTTTTGGTAGCATCTGGCTTCAGTCTCCTGACATGCCATGCAAGTACCCAACGTCCACAGGTTTGCTTCCTACCTACCTTGCTCCATTTGCTCACTTGAGACTTAGAGACCCTCAGTATCAGGCCTGAACTTCGCTCTGGGACCGTTGATCCATGGTGTCCGGTAGAGTCCACAAGGGCTTTGGACTCCACTGGAATAGACCTTATCAGCACAGGTCTCAAGTCTCGTTGATGTTGGCATTGATGTTTTATTCTGTACCTAACCAGTTTAGAGTTCCGCATTTTGGGACTAGAGTGCTGGCTGAAGAACAAGCCATACGCTCCCAAGCAGGACAGCCCTCAATGGAGCTGTAACTCAACCTGCTGCCTCGCTGGTGCTCTGTAGTGTTCATCGCTTGCCGAGACTGACACTGATCCTCTGTGGCCAAATAAGCTGAGGCCTTAAGAGGCTTACGTCATCTTCTAATGATTAGTGACGGCTCCAGAGATCCCAGCCTTTCTGAATGCCACGCCACAGAGGAAATGCCATTTCTGGTACTGCAGCATGGGTACTATTAAAAGGAGAATGACAAGCAGCATTTCTCTGTGCTTATTTAGCAGTTGATCACATCCATATAAAATTTTTCTTCAAGAAAGTTCTTTTCTGTACCTTGAAAGATCTTTTGATAGAGACTTTAAACATAACTTTCACCTCATTCACTTTCTCTGCAACAGTAGTCAAAAAGGCCCCTAGAAGATGGCATAAGCGCTCAGAGACTCCTTGAAGACGGAAAGAGGTGATTTCTCAGGAACAGTTCTTCAGGGCTCTTCTGAGCTTCTTCAAAGTTCTTCTGAAAATCCTCTTTTTAACTTCTTTCCTTCTATTATCTTCTATTTCAGTATTTGAAATAAGTGAGAAGGAGGAAAGAAACTTAAAAATAAGGATTTTTGGCTTCTGTTTTATGTCAGCCTCTGAATATTCTTTCAGTTTTTAGCTTGAGCAGTTTTTTAAATACAGTCTTGCTTATAGAATAGACAGGCTCAGAAGCAAAGACCTCTGGGTATGGAGTTTCATTTGTAAAGTTCAATAATTTGTATTAGTTCTTGAGCAGTTAAAGCCCTTTGGTGTGGTAGTGTACTCACTTTCATAAAAGTTCACACTGCAGTGAACTCTACAGATCATATTTGAGCAGATTTGTGTTTATGACTTTTTTGCTACCTACAAATACTTTTCAACAAGACTCCATAGTTTGTCAGGACTGTGCAGGACTCCGTGCAGCCCATGCTCAGCCATTTGGAGCACTCGTGCATCGACTGTAAACACCCAGCTATCAGGCAGGAGTTACCTGTATTCTTTCCCAAAGATAAATACCCACACTGTCTTCACCAGCCACTTCAGAGCATACATCTTTATTTTGTTTTCACTTGCTACCTTCTGTATCTTTTTGTGCAGTTCCTTGAAAGAGAAATGGTAATAGACGTTCAAGTGATGGCACATTAAATTCCTTATATATGCAAATAGGGAGAAAATTTAATGTTTCTAGGCAGCTGCATGTGGGTTTTGGGTTTTAGCTGAATTGCAAATTGGCTTTGGTAACTCATTTGCGTAAAATTTTAAATGTACGTTAAACAAATTGCAATATGATAATATTTAATGTTTATGTGCATTTGATTAGGGTATTCTATCAGCTAATCTTAGTGTGTTTTATTTAGCAAGGTGAAGTGAGGTTGAAGTGTTTGAAAGCTCTTCAGAGCCTGTATACCAACAGAGAGTTATTTCCAAAACTGGAGCTGTTCACTAATAGATTCAAGGTAAGAGGAAATACAATTTTTGGAAGGAGTACAAAAAATAAAAGTGTCATCTGTCTCATCCTGTTGCAGTCTTTGAGTCATGTGTATTAAATGCAGAAATAAACTCATTTGTTTGTAGCAGGGCTTGTTACCGCAGCAGTAAAGCTGTATTACTGAATGCTGAGATGAAGCCAAATTCATTTTACAGTGTTTATCTTGTAAGATTTGTCAGGCTTGGCTGGGATGATCATTTATGTATTTGTATTATTGATAGTTTATATATTGTCATTATTCAGTCTGCTTGTACTTACTTAATTTTAGATTTATTGAATTTTAAGAATGTGTACTGGGTTTCTCACGCAATCTAAAATACATCTGGAAGTAGTGGCCTGTAACAAAAGACAACGTTTTAGCTGAATATGTGGTTGTGTTTGGAGGAAGAGATACTTCGATCTGCATCACGATGTTCTACGCAGTGAAATACCTTGCTGCAGAACAGGGGTTTACATTGTGCTTTTAGACAAAGCCCTGAGCGTGATTGTCCTGTTTGGGAGATAAGTACCGGGGGAATGTTTCATGGGCTTTTTACTACCACAAACATGCTGACTTTTTGCTTAATATCTTGATGAGAATGTGACTGTTCATTCGCTTTCCGGCATGACTGCTTTATTTCACAAGTGAAGAAGTATCTGGAGAGATGAGTGTAGAAAATATTGTCATTGCTTCTGTTTGAATCCTCTACAAAGAAATCTTTCAGGCGCTGTCACCACGTCACTTGGCAACTTTTACTATCGCCTTTGTGTTTTGGAGAATACAGAACTGTGGTAAAAGCGACCCCCCCAAGGAAAGACTAATTGAATTTATTTTCGTTTAAATCATTATTATAATGCTGATGCAAAATTCTGTTTAGAGAAGTGGAGATGACCGATTTATTTTTGTTTAAATCATGATTATAATGCTGGTGGAAAATTATGTTTAGGAAAGAAATGGAGTTTTAGATACTTGTAAATAATTACTGTGCATGAGATTTAAAAACTTCTCACTGTAGATTTGATACTCCTTCACTGGTTTTGTCTGTTATTGCAGTTAATAGTAACTTCTCCAGTTTGATCTAAGAAAGCACAAAATGTGGAAAACTTGTCATATCTTCCCTGTATGTAATAGTTCATAAAAACATAATGGTAATCAGCCTTTTGCAACATTCACTAGAGATGGAGAAAAAAGATGCTTAAACCGAAGTAAAGTCTAGATATTAGGGAAGGCTTTTCGTCCAAAATGGTGGTTATATAATAGAACAGGCTCTTTATTAATAATCTCCTTCATTTGAGATTTTTGAGGGCAAATTAAATAAATTATCTGTCAGGAATGAACTAGATATAGTTGACTTTAAAGTAGGAGATGAAACTAGATCGTTTTCTGAGCTCACTTGAGGGCCTGAATTCTTCTAATTTTATAAAGTCAGTTTCTGGGACTATTGCTGTAAAGGCAAAGTTTTCTCTCGTAGAAGAGGAGCTGGCAAGCAGGTCCAGACCTCAGACTACTGTAATGCCTCCATAAGTCTGGTTTGCTTATCAGGATGATGCTGTGAGGGCTGGAGCCCCTCTGCGGTGAGGACAGGCTGAGAGCTGCGGTGTTCAGCCTGGAGAAGAAAAGGCTCCAGGGAAACCTTAGAGTCCCCTCCAGTTCCTAAAGGGGCTCCAGGAAAGCTGGGGAGGGACTCTGGATCGAGGAGTGGTGCCATAGGATGAAGGGGAACAGTTTTAAACTGAAAGAGGGGAGATTTAGATTGGCTATTAAAAAGAAAATCCTGCCTGTGAGGGTGGTGAGCCCCTGGCCGGGGTTGCCCAGAGAAGCTGTGGCTGCCCCATCCCTGGAGGTTCAAGGCCAGGTTGGACGGGGCTTGGAGCAACCTGGTCTGGTGGGAGGTGTCCCTGCCCAGGGCAGGGGGGTGGAATGTGATGATCTTCAAGGTCCCTTCCAACCCAAGCCATTCTGCGATCATCTCAGGACAACCAGACATATACAGGTTAACTCTGCAGAAAAATTAACCCTCCAACTATGCAGCTTTTCCTGTTCCATCTCTGCAGACTTACAGATTTGCTCCTTCTATAATTTGATTTGTTTCGAAATAAGCCAGTAAAACTCTCATGGTCTCTATATCCTCTTCTGTTTGCTAAAAAATATGCTAGATGCTTCTCTCTTAGCCTCCTATAATTTGTAAGAGAAAATGCTGCTTTGAACCTGTCCCATCCACCAACAAAACTTCAAGACAATTTGAGGTGCTTTGAGAAATAGTTACTCCGTAGTGTGCTCCAAAAAACTGCAGGAACACGAAACCTCCAAATACTTCCTTCTGGCTTTTTCACAGTATAGACAAGTTTCTTTGTTAGAAGAAGTTAGGTTAGCCTGTGCAGTGCTTCTTGGTTTAGAATGGCACAAGGAATTTTCATTTCTGTCAAAACGATTCAGATGAAAGGGAACCCTGTTAGGAATCCTCGTCTTTCTTATGTTCCATTAAAGCTGGTTTTACTACTAAAGTCAGTATCATTATGAAATAAATTGGAGAAGAAGGTGAGCTCAAAGTCTCTGTGAGCTTAGAGAACAGATATGTTTAACATGATGATTTATCAGTTTCCATTTCCAGCCTCATCAAGAGAACCTGGCATTACCGAAATGCTGCACTTGGATTACAGCTGTGCTGACAGGGATGTGGCCTCTGGCACCAGGATGGAGCAAAGTTTCAAATTAATGCTTTTCGAATGTGTGATACATTACTTAAATGTCTTGCCACCACACACTCTGCCACCACCCCCTGAAAAATAATTGACCTAAATGCCGTTCCCATTTCCATGGCTGCTTATTTATATTTCCTCATCAGACTTAATTGACCTGCAGAGTTCAGTGGTCTTCAGCTCAATCCATTCAAACTGTCAAGAGAAATCTCTCTAGAGATCTTCTAGCCGTTTAAAGTATAAATTAATTTGATCCAGAATGACTTGTACTGGAGTGTTTATATTTCACCACCTTCTAGAAAGCTGTGACAAGGACCTGATAACGTCACTCCTCCAAAAGAAAGATGTGTGTTCTTTCCAGCATTTGTTTGTGTTTCTAGGAGTATGTGATATGCTAGAAAATAAGCTTTGTCCATCCGAAAAAACCCCACAAGTGTCCATCAAAGAGAAGACCTTTGTTTTCCATCAAGAAGCTCTGTCTGATGCAAACATTAACTGAAGCTGTATGGAAAAGACGTGACTTAGCTCTTTTGCAGCCAGTGCCAAAGTCAAGATAGTGGCAGATTTAGGTGCAGCTGTTTAATTCCTGACCCTCACCCCTGACCCTTTGCAGGAGAGTGCTGTCTCCATGGCCTGGGAGGCAAAAGGATATCAATTTGCTCTTCACCCAGCCTTTTTCACAGCCTAATGCATAATTGCAAACTGATCGTCATAGACAGTGAAAATCAGTGTTTCCAGGTTATAAATACAGGCCTGTGTCCTATTCTGCTGCTGTACGGTGGTACAGGACATTTCTGTCCCAGCAGTTGAGCAGCTGGGGTTTGTAACTTACTGAAGAACAGAAGTTACACCTCCCTGAGGCATTAGGTGCCTAGAAAGAATCTTAGTGACTGGCTGGCAGGTGCCATCACCCAGAGATGCAGGCACCAAGGCAGAAAATACAAAACGATGCATCCACACTGCTTATTTTAAGCCTGATGTTTTGGGGAAAAAATGAGAGAACAGTCTTTTTGGATAAGAAAACATGGTCGGTTTCAAAGTCCAAAAGGACTCCAGATCCAGAGGATACTTCTTGGTCTGTACGCAGGAGAGAAGACCCCTTCAGGGATCCCTTTTTTCAGGGATGTAGAAGGAGTTTTATACTTATGTGCTTACTCCGTGTGCCATTAGTTCCCTCCCTGTGGCATCCTGGAGTTTCAGATACACCTGGAAGAAGTGTATGAAATTCCACTGAAGCTTTTAAGATCAATACCTCTGGCTGTTCTTTCTCTTGATGATGTTATTATTAGTTGTTGTTCCTTGGCCAGGACCTTAGGAAAAATTCACAGCATTTTTTTGGTCTTGTCCATACACTGAATTTCCCGTTTGGAAAGTTACTTCACTGTTTTGAGTCTCTTCGGAGACTTCTCACAGTCTCTCAAACTGTCTAGATACGACAGTTAAATGCACCGAATTTCCCAGGAACTTAATGGTGATTGATAGAGGCACATTCAGTCGTAGTGACACAGAGTACCTCTACAGACCTGGTTTTGTTGAGAGGGAACATTTGAGCCAGCCACAATGCATTCTTTACATCCTGTTCCTAAATTTCAATAGTGAAATAAGATCAGTTGCCTGATACTCACCTCCAGCCTTTAAATGCCTGGAATAGTAGAGAAAAAAGGTGAGCACCTTTATTTTGTCCTCATTTATTCTTGGTGACTTTCACCGTTGTTTCCTAACACTTCCCTTGTTTCTCTTCCAGTCCCTGACTTCTATTTTTTCACATTGCAAAATGTCGTATAGCACCTAGTCCTTCCTGAAGCAGGTCAAGCCAGAGAAATCAAGTTTTATTTTCAGACGGCCCCATTTCTTTTCATTAACTTGATCAGTCAAGCAAAGAACATCAAGACATATTGCATTTTTATGGATGGGTAGAAATTCTCCACAGATAGGGAGGACAACGTACACTAATCACATTTATTTTTGGTTACCAGCAGGCAAACTGAAACTGAGGAGAAAGAAACCCTTAAGAGACTTCTTGTGACTGCAGGGTCCTTAGAAGTTATAAAATTGTTACATTAGGTTGGAAAGTGCTGTGCTTGTCTCTGCTACAAAGAGTATAGGAAAAGACAAAGCCAAACCGTATTTCTCAAGATCAGCCAAGCATAAAGGCCACAGCTTTATAGGCAATATGCAGATGCATATATTTAGGTGTGATTTTCTTCACAGTATTTCTAAATATGCATATATGCAGCATTCGTTGCCCTAAAATTATATGTTTTCAGGGAGATGAACGGGGCAATTTTTCTGCTGTCGCCCAACCCAAGTATATTCCTTTGCAGGAAAGAACTGTTAAATAAGACCATTCCAGAACAGTGCTTCAGCTCCAAAGGCTGCTTGCTTGTTTCCTGGGAAGCACACAAGGATAAGGGCTGGTTGTTATGCGTTTGTTCTCGTTGCTGTGTACTTGCCTGTTGTTCCATTCTGCATATAGCACATTCCTGCATATTCCTGAGGTGTACATTCAGTGGTTGAATGATATTAAAGGGTTTTCATGTGTCTAGTTGAAAGATCTTTCTCCCTAAGAGTATTGATATTGTAATTTATAGAATATAGAATTCTTCATCTTACGGCTGCTTGTGTGTTTCTGTTTTGTCATTGTAATAACATTCTTTTTCAGGATCGCATCGTGTCAATGACACTTGATAAGGAATATGATGTCGCTGTGGAAGCCATTCGATTAGTCACGCTAATACTTCAGTGAGTATTTTTCAAAACCGGTATATTCCCTTGGAAAGTTACCTAAGCCAGTGATGTTTAATGGACTTGATTTCTTTGCCTGTGTAATGGAGTGAATCTGTTCCTCTACACTTAGTATGAAGTTGAAGTGGATATGTAATAATATGGTCATGAAGCTAAAATAGGATATTCCATCTCATGGAAATACAATAGGCAAAGTATAAAAAAGCGCTGATGCATTGAGCCTGTTGGTGCGTCCATTGTTGTGCACGAATGCCAAGGGCCATTTTTACCTTTTGCCAAGGGCAAAATGATTGTCCTCCCCAAAACAAGTGTCTGTGGGTTACATTTGCTAAAATAAGTCTGGCAGTAACTAAGCAAAGATCCAGTGTTCGGGGAGTTGATTACTTGACAGAGCTGACAAGAGAGGTGAATAAGGTGGCAGGGAAGAGGTGCTGGCTTCAGCAGCCTTGTTTGGGTTGCGCGGAGGTGGCAGTGGCAGCTTTCAATTTGAAGCACGTGGCTGTGCAGGAGGAGGCGTGCTTCCCTCAGGGGCTTCCCCGAGGCAAGGATGCAGTCCAGAGCTCAGCCCACATGCTGGCTGTTGGAACCAGCCTGTCCCAGCAGCCTCGTGAGTGTGCTGCTGCAGGAGCGCTGCTAAACCTTTATTAGATATTCATTAAACCCTGTGTTAAAGAAAATCTGGTTTACAAACAGCTGCAAGGAATATCTGCATCATACTTCGTATGCAGTGGCTCCCCTTCGAAGAATGGTTTTGGACATGCAGCATTTGGGTGAAAGATTAGACTAACTTTTTTTAGTAAAGAAGCCTGGACTTCCTGGGTTTTGTTTATGGGTCACTCTGTTTTGCAGGTATTAGACTTGTAATATTACGAATAAAGGAAATCTTGTATCTACTGTTACATTTTTAAAACAAATATGATGACAAATGAGATGTAGAACACATCTGTTCCCTACATGACCAGCAACGTTTGGGAACACAGTAAGATTCTAGGTCAAAAATTACCTTTTTTCCCCCTGTCCTGTTTTATCTTTGGTTGCACGATGAAAACATAGCTCAGTGCATTTAGCACCAGAAGAACATGGGTCACTTTGAACGGCACAGGGCAATATTCTGGCAGGTAGGAACTCCAAAAAGATGTTATGAACAATGATGATGGGGAATAGCCACTTTACAATTATTTGTAGTACCAAGGCAAATGATGTTTAGCGTCCTGATACACAAATGTTTCTGATGAATGCTGACTAAACAAAGAGGGAAGTTCCTGTACACAACAGTGGTGATATTTTGATATCATTGATGGAATATAATTGTTCCATGGCTCATAGCATTTTTCAAGAATGCTGTAAAATGGAAGTTTTTCCGAGTTTCAAAAAACTCAAACACAAAATCTACCTTGACCTCAGAAACTGTGGAAGCCCCGACTGTGTCATTTACCCAAAGACTAGGGTAAAAGGGGACTTGTTCTTGTCAATAAATAATTATAGAAAATAAACTTTTCGTCATCTTTCATCCAGCACAGCAAGGTATGATCAGGTTCAGTTCCTTGTTGAAAATGAAGTCTATATCTAGTCAGCACAATAATTACTGTGAAAGTGACGGGACAGTTCATTGTATCAGCATTATTGTAATTCCAAACGCACGCCGTGAGGCGATCCTGAGTGGCGATGTGTTCGTTTGATTGGTGGCTGCACAGTGCTAGTTCTGCGTCCCCACTTTGTGGTGGAATCTGCTTAAGTTTTCTACTGCCCGTATCCAGAGCGTTTCTGTGCCTGTTCCCATTGCTGAGACACTTTTATCCACCTGGCCCCAGCCCTTTCCGCAGCTGGAATTGGGAATATTCCTTCCCTGGAGTAGACCCAGAGGCTGAAGCAGGTTTTCCCTGTCCCGGGTTTGAATACTTTAAAAATGAAAAGCTTTGAAAGCAAACAGGTGTTGGTATAGAAGTAAGTAAGTTTAAGCAAGCAATTACGTTTTCCTCGTGTAACATTCTAGGTTTTTGATTTAATAAGGTTTGATAATGAGCGTTTGGCATCTTGCAATATGGGCATTATAGTTAGTGTGATGGTCACAGTAATTAAGCAGGGCAAGATTTGTAAACAGCAATGATATCTGTTTCATAGTATTTCATAATATTATTTTATATATATATTGATATAACCGGGAGAAGGAAATCAGACAAACTTCCAGTGTTAGAGGCCCTCTAAGTATCTCTGTATTTGGAAATTGAACCAAAGGTTCTTGAAGTCAGTGTTCAGCCAGTTGGGATTTTGTATGAAGGAAATCAATTCTGTAGCTGTCAAAAGTAAGTTATGGGAAGTGAGGGGATTGCAACTAAACGTTTGTTTTAGTTCAGGTGTTACTTTCTGACTCTTGCAGTGGAAGCGAAGAAGCCCTGTCGAATGAAGACTGTGAGAATGTTTATCACTTGGTGTATTCAGCACACCGGCCTGTTGCAGTAGCAGCTGGAGAATTCCTTCACAAAAAGTGAGTTTTCAGTTGCCTTGGAATATGACCACATTTCTGAATGCTTCCTAGAAAAGGTAAGATGAAAAGGCAAAGAAGCGACAGAATGAAATAATCCCAATTTAACAAATCAGGTATTTAATTTAAAACACTTATACTCTTGTTTGAATTCAAGATCTAAAGACTGAAGAAACTGAATTTACTTTTTTATTCCTGTAGAATTCGGATAACTTTTCCTAACTCCTCAGAGGCTAAATATACAAAGGCTGCATAAATCTCTAAAGTTGGTTTAAATCCTGCAGCTCTTGGTGAATTACTGTTGCGATAACATAGGGCCTATACATCCTTGATAGCCTACCTGATAGGCAGTCATCATTTTAACAAAGTTTTAAACCAGTTTATTTCAAAATTCTGAACTTGAGAGGTTTTTGTGCAGTTACAATTAAGAAATTTATTTCTAAACTCACTGACTTGCCCTAAAAATGCGTTACAACATGGTTACATCTTTCATATACCCAGTATGCCAAAGGAAATGAGCTAGCTTTTCCATGGCAGTGAATCATACCGCATCCGTAACTAGGACCAGGACGTTTCCACATCGTGGTGATTAAGCTTTTCATTTTAGTGTTTGCAGTTAAAAGTCTTTTAGCAGTAATTTTATTTTTTCCCCTCATGGATTGTGACGTTAGAGTTCTTTAATAGATTTATAAAGTATTTATATCAGAATCAGGTTATCTAATTTTTCATGCCAAGATACACAATACAAGAAATTACGTAAAAACTTCAGTTGTCCTTTGCCAGCATTCTGATTTTCTGTGTTTTATTAGTGATTTAGAAATCCACGTGGTAATTTCAAGCTTTCATTGGTGGACTTCTGGGATTCCATCTTTGTGATCAGGCATTATCTGTTTCAAGGAATTAATTTACGAATTTCAGTTACATTTCGTTTCCTACATGACATTTTACAAGTTAGGGTTAGGTTCTTTTAAAAATTGTACACTGAAATTCATTTGTTAATCGATGTGTGACAAAATAATTTTGAAAAATGCCTCAAAGGTGTAAATGAAGACATCCCTGCACCTTAGGCGCGCTTAGCGTAGACACAAAACTTTATCCTAACTTTTCTTTACAACAAGACACTAAGCTGTGTTCTAGAAGTGTCTCTCAAGGTAAACAGCAGTGAGAGAAGATTCTCCCATTCCTAACACCCATTTTCTCTTGGGTTCTGCTAACATGTAGAAGCTGGTGCACCGTTTAAATAAGTTAGAATCTTCTTGAGGGTGTGATTTATCTCACCTAATTTTATACATTTAAATACCACTTTCTATGTGTAAGCTAGTCATTAGACTTTGTCTCTGTAGTTAGCAAAGGAAAGCAGATAATGCAGAGGATGACTGCCTGAACCCTGGGGTGCATAATTCAAGATAATTCAATGCCAGCAGAAGTGGTTGTTTCTTAGCTATTGAGATAAGCAGGGAGGAAGAGCTGGTGTCTTTAACTAAAATACAGCGTTTGTGTGTAACTCATCCTTCTCTTTTCAGTGAATTATAGTAGTGAAATCAGAATACTGTATTTCACATTGCTAATTTGTTTTGTGACTGTGGTGTCACTGTAAAAGCAAGGAGTGTTTTCAGCCTTCTCCAACTAAAACGATCGTTGCTGTAACTGCAATACAGGCACATCTGCGATCTCTTTGAGTGAGCAGCTTTGAGCGTTGAGAGCAGTTTTGAATTAGCCATGTGTCAGGCAACTCAATGTGGAACGTATAATTTATCCGAAAAAACCCCCAAATAATTGACTGGTGGCTTGCTCTATCATCTGTGCTGCTACTGGTACCTGAGGTGTAATGTTTAATGGGATGTCAAGTTTGTTTGTACGTATCCCAGTCAGTGTAACCCCAGTGAAGATACAACCTTAGTTCTTAAGGCACTAGTGGAGTAAGTGCTACGACCGTTGTAAGACTTGGTAAGTTAAAAATGCAAAACTATACAAATTATGCAAATATATAAAACTGTGCAAAACCCTTCAATGTAAATATGTTTTGGGGAGCTTTTTCCTGTGTGAAATTGTTCCAGCCCTGTGAACTTGAGGACTCTGAAGATAATTCACCTCCTCAGACAGGCAGAGGTCATGCCCTCTTTCCCTTGAAAGAAGTAGCTTGAGATACTTGTGCTGTGTTTTATGAACAAATCTACTGTCTCAAGAATGAATGCTTGTCATATTATTGCAGAAATGAGGTTGGTTTTGATAAACATGATAGCTCCTTTTGCTTATTTTTAGACTGTTCAGCAGACATGATCCCCAAGCTGAAGAGGCTCTAGCAAAGAGGAGGGGGCGAAATAGTCCAAATGGAAACCTTATTAGAATGTTGGTTCTTTTCTTTCTTGAAAGTGAGGTAAAAAATTCATTTTTAACCTTTACATGTTTAATAAAACCTGAAACTAGTGATTTATCAACATACAGTAACAAGTTGTCTTGTTTCAGAAATACTGTATGCCCTTTACCCTGCCCCCCATTTCCTTGCCCGTGAAGCAAATTCAACTTAAAATCTTCTTTGTGGTTTATTTTGCTCTTGCATGTCCCCGCTGTACTCAGTATTGCACTGCTGGTAGTATGGTGGCTCCCGGGATTCATTGTGACATAGAAATGTAACTGGTTCTTTTTTCAAAATAACTGTGGAAGGAGTATACCTCTGGAGTTACCCTTTATGGAGTAAAATAATTAGAATCAGAAAGGAACAAAAATTACATTAGGATTAGAATTGTAGAATAATTCTGAGCAGAAAGGACCTGAGGGTCATTAGCTCAAAACAGAGTCAGCTGTGAGATTAGACGAGGTTGTTCAGGGCTTTATGCAGCTGTGTCTTGAAAACATGGGAGGATGGGGACTGCGGGCGTATGTACGGTGGCATTAAGTGTTTGATGAACACATTCAGGATGGGATTGTCCCCATAGTTTATGCCTATAAAGGTGGCATATATGGTAGACATACTAACAGTAGTTCAGGTGGGGAATGGCAGTGGAGTGGAGGAAAACTTGTTAAGATAAACTGTCAGGTACCGGATGTTCTGAAGATGGAGGGGGAGAGGTTTAAAAATGGTACGTTTGATTTGGTAATAAATAGGTGGCAAAGGAAGACTGAAAGAAAGGAATGCCAGAAACGTTTTCTCTCCAGAAGGGAGTATGTAATGTATTTTGTGTAAAAAAGCAGAAGGAAAGGTATTGCACTTGGATATTTTCATTGTTAGGAAGTCTTGGACAAGAGACTTAACTGTGAGAATGAAAAGAAACACAATCAGGGATGCTGAGAAGGAAGGATAACATTTAGGTACAGAGTTAATGTTAACATTTTTTAGAAACACTTTATAAACCTAAAACTTAAGTCTGGATGAAACGTCACTGCTTGTGTGAGCTTTCAACCTGCTATCTGGATGTATTCTTAGTTCTAGCTTCTTAGAAACTTAGATTGCATTAGGTCATTGTATTTTCCAGTGAAAATACCTTTAATCTGGGAGCGTGTGCTTAGGAGTTACCTAGCATTAAGCTTGTCTGTCCTTCTGAGGGGAAAAGAAACTCCACTTTGCTCCCAAAGTGTCTTCCCACGCAAGCCACAGGCTGCATCCCGAGATCGCTTCCTCTCAGAGCAGGTTTTTGCTACTGCGGTTTTTGAGAGAGTTGTTAGAAACAAAGTAAAATATTACGGCTCCAGTTTGAATGAAGTTAGAGAATTGGGGGGGTCTATCTGTGTAGGACTGGAAGATGTAAGTCTTCCACTGCAGTCTGAGGGGGTGCATTCAGAAGAGGGAACGGGGAAACCTGTGACAAGCGTCAGGAAGCTCTGCCACAGGACATTCAAGCACATCAGAACTGCATATTATGCTTGTTGCTTTCTGATAGTGGTTAAAGATCAGTTTTATAAAAGAGTAGAAACCTATGGATTATTTTTCTCACTTTACAACAGTTGTGTTAATTCACATAAAAACATTTTTTGCAGTTAAAGTTAGTGTTAATTCTGTACCCCCTGATATCAGTGGGATTTCTGCTACTGTTTTCTGAGCATGTAGCAGCACGTATGAAAAATAAATGCCTCTTCAAAACGAATATATTACAGCGCTCTCTTCGTCTCATGTCTGACCATGTCTCCTCTTTATAATGCAGTAAGAAGTGAGAAAAGGTAAGTTTATGGCTTCTGGGTCAAAACTCTGAGAAAGATTTTTTTCACAAACAAGCTGCTTTATGGAAAAGAAGTTCAATTTGGTTTTATTCCACTTTCTATTAAAACATAGCCCCGTTGTCATGCAGTTGTATCATTTAGTTGGAAGAACGTCCAGCATTAGTTTCTGAATTTTCTTTCCAACTGACGTAAGGGTACGTGCCCAGGACATGTGGCCAAATGGCTGTGAAAGTTGAAGATCCTCTGCTTGTACCAGACCGCTGTACTGATGGTTGCTTTGCCTTTTCTAGTTGCATGAACATGCAGCCTATCTGGTGGACAGCTTGTGGGAGAGCTCTCAAGAGCTGTTGAAAGACTGGGAATGTATGACAGAATTGCTCTTGGAGGAACCAGTCCAAGGAGAAGAAGGTATTTGTTTAACCTTTATACTTTATTGATATGGCACGATATTGTTAATTATTCCTTAAAGAGATGTTTCACTGTGGGTGGTAGAGGTATTTGTGTTGTCGTTTGTTTAGAAAGGATGTTTGCAGAAGATTTTAGCTTAATCCATTTTTAATGCACTTCGCTTCAAAAGGCGGCGTTTTCGTACTCTGTTTTTCACCTTGTGAAGTCTGCTGTACTGCGGTTCCCTAATATTAGAGGCTAGGGTGACGTCTTGTTTGAATGTTTAAATAACTAGTGTATACATGACCATCTCAATCAAATGGCTAATACAATTTTGAATAAACAAGCACTGCAGGTAGTGTTAATTAAATATGGAGCTTTGCCAAACAATGTTAAAACCTAATGAATTCTCAAGAGGTAAAAATAGGGGGATTCTTTCGCCATTAGTTTTGAATCTCCTTTTGCCAATGATAGATCCGTGTGCACTAGGTAGCCAGGGAGGTTGGTGGCAAAGAGCCCCTAATGGTAACGAGTGTCATTCAAGATCCTTTATATTCCTTTAGGATTCTCCTGCTTCAGGGAACTTTGCAGGGGTTAGGTGGTTGAGAAACCGATGTACTCCCACTGCTTCCTAACATGATCCGCTCGTCATCTCAGTGTTACAAAATCTGACCTTTTGGTATCTGCCATCTACAGTTGGGGTATTTATATGGTAATTTCCTTAGTAAATTAAGCACTTTGCTTCTGTGCAGCCTAGTGGGGTTTGATCCTCTAGATGTGACCAAAAGTACTTCCCAAAGAACAGAAATAATACTTCATGACGGTGAGAGTATTTTGTAGGGAAGTGACAGTGAAAAGTCAGTCGCTCTCTGTCCTCCATGGTGCTTTTTGCAGGTCTTTGTTATATTCCCCTTCATTCATCATTTTTCCACACTTCATTTCTCTACACTTCTTTCAGTTCTGCCGTATTCATTTTGAGATGATGTGAAGGAGCAATATGGTTTTATAAATGGGACAAAATGATGTCATCTCTGTTGTTCTCTATTCCCTGTGTTTTGCAACTGCGTTCACAGATTTGTCGTCTTTAAGGTGTCTTGTGCACACAGCCCAACTGATGTTACTTGCTCTTTTCCCTCCCCAGCAATGTCTGACCGGCAGGAGAGCGCCCTTATTGAGCTGATGGTGTGTACAATCAGACAAGCGGCGGAAGCACACCCTCCAGTAGGCAGAGGCACTGGCAAGAGAGTAAGTGGTACTGCAGTAGGTAGCTCGGACCCGTGTCTGTTACTATAGTCACGTAAAATATTTGTCTACAATGCCACATTTTTATACTTTTAAACTAGATTTTTATAATTGGTGTTTCCTGTTTCCTGTGAACGTTTTTGAAGGAAAATAATAGAAATTCTATTTCTGGACATGTTTGGGGGGTTTTTTTGTTTGATTTTTGCGTTTTGCATTGCCAAGTTAAGTAATATAAATTTACAGCATGAAAATATTTAATTTTTTTCTTAATGATTTTTTAGATGTTCTTTTTATCATACCCCTGGCTTACACTAGTAATGCACCCACATCTACAGCCCTTAATGTTAAATCTCGATTAGAGTTGAAAGTGTAGAGCTCAGGAGCAGAACAAGATTACCTCTCTCTGTCTTCCATAAAAAGGAATATGCTGCTAATCGGACATAAAATCTGCAGAAAAAAACAACAGTATCTTCATGATGAGAGCAGTTAAGCAGGGGGACAGAAGTTGAGAGTTTGTGCAGTTTCCATCCTTGGCAGTTTCCAAGACTCAACTGGACAAAGCCCTGCGCACCCCAGTCCGACCCCTGAGCTGGCTCTGCTTGGAGCACCCCAAAAATTTAAGAATTTGACATTCTGGCTATATTGCAATCTAGCTGCCTCTTTCATTTATTTTATAGAAACTGTTTGGGGGTCAGCGGAAGGCCATTCCTAAGGCTGGATGTGCACTTTTAAGCATTTCAGTATGAGACACAAGGTCAGGGTGACTAACAGACTTTCAGCTGTATTCTCCGTAAATACAGCATCCATGTTGCAAGGGAATCTCTGCTTCCCAAACCTATTTCCCAGATTTTTGGTAGTCCCCTTCTTATTTAGGTTAGACTAAAATGAAATAAACCCGTGTGAACGTTTGGTATTTCTGTTAGGTTCTGTTCTGAATAACCGTAACTAGTTTACTAAAGAAAGACACCAACTTAATGAAGGTGAAATCTGGAGATAGACTTAGCTTGTTTTATTGCTGAACTGAATGCAGTTACTTAGCTGCTTAATTTTTATTTGCCAAAAGCAGATTAGCCTCATGTCCAGAAACGGCATCCCAGGGAAAGCTCCAAGAAAGCATCCATTTAAACATGCTTTATGTACCTTAATTTATAAAGCATATTCTAAGAAATTCCTAATTTATTAAAACATTTCAGGGGTGAGGGGGCAACCTATGAAAGTACTTACTCAACTTTACACAGGCATGTATTATCCTGTGTAACCAAAACTATTGTAAGCACAACTTAACTCTCTTTTGTCTTTAGCTACAAACTGTTCTAGCAGACAAAGCACCTTTAAATTTAACAAAAAAATTTCATGTTTGTATTTTCTGTTTGGAGCACCAGATAATGTCACTGTTAGCTTTCTTGGTATTTTTTCTGTTTTGAGAGATCTACAGTTGAGTTCACTGAAGTTCAGCACGTTGCTTAGTCTTAGATTTATCTTTTTTTAAAGTCAGTATTTCTTCAAAGCTAAAGAAAACACTTCAGTAAAATAAGCTTCACCTTCTGAAGCATGATCAAGAGCGCCTTGCGATCATCCCCGTGAGCCAGGTTAATTCACAGCACCACTGAATAGCAGTATTTGGTCACCAGAACGTGACTGGGTCGCGAGGGGCTGGGAGCCTGAGTGCGTTTGTGCTGCCGTGAGATGAGCTGGCAGCATTTGCTGGCACGCGTGGTGCCGCGCTGCCAGTTGGCACAGGAATTGTGGTTGCTGCTGTATGCATCCAGCTGTCTGCCGTGTACTGTGGAAGCGGTTTCTTACCCTGGTTACAAATCTGTTCCCCTTCACTCCGTGGTTGGTTTGGATTCCTGCTGACACAATAGGCTGCCTGTCGCCCAAGCACATGTTTGGTTTCCGGCTGTTCCTCCTCACTTACAGAGAGCTGTAGGTATGACATTCAGCTTTTGCTTCTTTTCAGTTAGATCATGAGTTGTGGGATGGTAACTGCAGGGATCTCTGACTTGTCAGTAGAGGTTTGTCATGTTCTCGTGATCTCGCTGGCATATTCTCTGAGTTGAAATGGGAGCAGATTTCTAATTATGCACTCACCTTCTTGTGAAATAGTTTCTTCTCTGACTTTAGCTTGTAACCCTTATTGTGCAGTCTGGCAGCTTTGCTATACATAAATCATTAGCTAACTTGAGTATTTTATTACCATTATTGGTTTTCAAAAGTATTCTCTCCTTTTCTGAAGCCAAGAAGCCAGATCTAAGCTTTTATGAAGCATGCTGTTTTGATTATTGTCTCTGTTCACTGTTCCAAGGTGGTTTTGCTATGACAGCATTAGTAGCTTCAGTATATCTGTCACTGAAATTTGTAAATGAGTTCTGTGAACCTGGATGTATGTTCTCACTGAGAATTACACTCCAGTTTAGAGATGAGGCCATGAATCTGCTAATGAAAATCACTGTTACAGTGTGGTTTGGTTTTGGTTTTCTTAATTATACTTCAGTTCGCCCTGAGGTCTTACATTAACAGTTTGGTTAATGTGTGAAAGCCAGAGCTCAATTCGCTTGGAAGCAATAGCAAAACTTCCGCTGACTTGGGTTGTATTTGAATTTCAATCCTAAAAAAACGTTGATGTGTCGAGACAATATCATGCTGGATGATGTGATATTTTCCTTTTCAATCACGGCTTCTTAGGACACATGGCCCTCCTGTTTAATCACTCTTCAGTCCAAATGTGTTTGGGGTTTTTATTCCTTCCTCTTTTGATTTATTAAAAATACACCTGCATGGATTTTTGTTTGTAATACGAACTTTAGAAAATGTACTGAATGCTATATTCAGAAATTGTATTTAGTGGTTATTTTTGATCACTTGCAGGTCTTGACAGCAAAAGAAAGAAAAACTCAGATAGATGACAGAAATAAATTGACTGAGCATTTCATTATTGCACTTCCTATGTTGCTTTCAAAGGTACAGTTTTCAACAAAATAAATCTCTCCCTGGTATTTACAACTGTCTTTAAACTTCTTCCTTCTGTAGTGTAGGTGTTTGTTTTTAATTCACTTCTGTTTTGTTTCGTTTCAATGATGTTCTAGTATTCCGCTGATGCCGAGAAGGTTGCAAATCTTCTGCAAATCCCTCAGTATTTTGATCTGGAAATCTATAGCACGGGCAGAATGGAAAAGGTAAAGTACATTGGGCAAGGAGTCTGGTGGCTTTTGAGTGTCTGGTTGCTATTCTAGTCACACAGTGCAGTGCCTTCCTGTGGCACTTTAGTAATCTAACGTTGATTTGGTGTATTCTTTGAATGACTTTTTTTCTTTGAGTTTCATTGTTCATGTAAGGTGGAAGCTGAACTTCTTTTCTGACCTACAGCATCTGGATGCCTTACTGAAGCAGATTAAGTTTGTTGTGGAAAAGCATGTGGAGTCAGATGTTCTCGAAGCCTGCAGCAAAACCTACAGCATACTCTGTAGTGAAGAATATACAATCCAGAACAGAGTTGACATAGCCCACAGCCAACTTATTGATGAATTTGTGGATCGATTCAACCATTCTGTAGAGGATCTGCTGCAGGAGGTTTGTTTTCTTAAAATTAATTTGTTAAGACTACCGGAAATACACTATGATAAACTGCAGTAAAACATCCTTACCGAGTCACAAAATTATCCATCTGAATATGAAGTGCAGCAGCAACTTTTATCATCATTATTTGGAGCTATTTGTCCAGGTAGGCATTCCCTTGGACTAGCCATTAAGCCTGCAAAACACTGAAGCTGTAGAACAAAGACCGTGGGACATTCCTGCTTTTGAAAACTTAGTCTAGTATTTAAACAGTCCGCATGAGAAATTAAATGGCTGAGTGGGTGAAACGTGATGAAAAATGCAGAGAAAGGTGCGTTTACATTAATGCTTGTGGTGATTCCGGTGGTCCCAAATGGCTGTGCAGACAGCAGAATCAAGACTGGATTATGTCTTGAATGGAAGAGAGGATTTAGTAAAATATTTATAATGGCATACTGAAAGAGCTCTGGAAAGAATGAAATAAAGATACCGGTCTGAAACCTGGAGGTACCTGGGATTTGCTTGTAAGGATTTATCCTTCAACTGCAGAAGACAGAATACATTAAATAAGAATAGAAACCTTACTCATTTTTTCTTGCTGTACATCAATTTAACATTGTGTAGCACTACTTAATTTGTTGTAATTCTCATGCTTTTTAAACATAACTTAAGGGCTGCGTAGATTCTTCACTTTTAGTCGTGCACTGCACTGTGGCAGATATATTTAATTTTTTACGCACATTTATAGAAAGTTAAGCTACAGACTCTATTTTAGAACTGCATATTAAAGAAAATAAAAAAGCTGATGGTTCAGTCCTTTTTGTAAAATAAGGTAGAACTCAGATTTTATTCTTGGGAATGCTTACTACTGCTAAAGGATACCGCTTTGAGTATTAACACAGTGATGCTGCTGAATATCGTCAGATGATCTTGCTTATTTCCAAGTGCTATACAGTGGTTATGTAAGTAGTATTATTATGGAATCTAGATAAAAGTCATTGGAAAATGAATCAGTTTTGATGTCAGCAGAAATCCTCAAAGAAATCGGCTCCTCCCTGTGCAGTAATGTACTCTGCTGGATTGCTGAACTCCCTTCATGGATTTCCTTTCGTTTTCAGGGAGAAGAAGCTGATGATGATGACATATACAATGTGCTCTCCACATTGAAGAGGTTAACCTCTTTTCACAAGTAGGTGATTTTTTTTCCCCTTAGAAATTTACTATGTTAATTTTATCATTTCAGCGAGTATCAGTTGATGTCTAAGTGTTAAGAAATGAGAAACTATATGGCCTGAAATATGAAATAGAGATTGAGGAATGATTAGTGGTATTCATCAGTATAACGATTTCAATTAATCCGAGTCCTTGCTTAGTTAATGCTGTTACTTTTACAAATTTGATTTGCAAAGTTGGCGTTTCATCGCTTGCACCTAAATGTTTTTACACCTATGAGTGCCTTGCTAAAAGTCATAGTCTTCTCTGGGGTGACAGAGAGTCAGTGCACAAGGGACACTTCTTATCTCTGGCACCAATGGATGCAGGCCAAATCCGTGCTTTGAGCCTCAGCTTAGGCGAGCCCTGGAGGAAGTTGTTTGCAATGCCTTTGAGGTATTTCTCCTCAAAAATCTAGAGTTGAGTAGTAGCGGTAATAATATTAATAATAATTAGTTTATGGTGAGAGTCTGGAAGATGGGTTCTCTTCCTGCAGAAATGCCAGGAATGCCAGTTCCTAGTTGAATTGTTGGCAAAGTCTGAATGTGTGGGTTGCACAGAAAGTCCTGCACGACGCACAGACCAGCTCAGTGGAACCAGGCAGCAGCTTTCCAGGGTTCTGCTGCTCTCGGTCAGACCTACAGGTCTCGTAACTTGTAGAGCGACCTGGAAGATTTCGCTTGAACTGTGCGCAAAGAGCTGACCTTCCCCTCCGGTCAACTGTAGCAAGTAATTGCTCCTGGTCAGCATGTAAGAACACTTCATACGCAGATGGCTGAGCCACACATTTCTTCCGTATCACAAGGTGTGAGAGGACCTTGCTTCTGCCATCCCTTTTATACAAATTGGTTTTAGTGATTTCATTTCTCTTTTCTTTCTGTCCTTAGTCTTCGCTTATCCTGAATTCTGCCTTAGATTGTTGTATGAAATGGTTCTGAAACGTCTACGCTTTGTTTCCATTCAACAAGAGTCCCACAGAGATCAATAAATCATTACTAATTTCCGTAGTACAGCAGGCTGACACATGTGTAAATTAGGTTTTCAGTCTCCCTGGTAACACGCTGGAGCCACTTCTGCCTTTCCTGAGAGGACCGGTGAAAGTTGTAGTTCACATCCAAGAAAACAGCACAAATCTTAAGGCTTTTCTGAGGGTCTCCCATATATATTTTTTCCTTTAGGGCTCTAAATCTCTAGAGAGTTAATACAGACTATAAAGAAAGCTTTGTAGAATAACACACAAATCGGGGTTGGGGACAGCTATCTTCACCTTCAAAAATATAGGACAGAGAAAAGAATCAAAGCTAAAGAGCTGAAGATCAGCTGTGTATCATTTCTCAGCTGATTTGTTATTTATGATTATAGTTCAGTGGGAATTTCTCATTAATATCTGCTTGCATACAAAGAAGTAATGAAATCTTTTCGTTACTCTCCTGAATGTTACGTCTGATGTGATTTCTTTGCGAAAGGAAACAATTATACCATCCGAAACAGAATTTTTGCTGAAATTTTAGCTATGAGATTAGGATCTTCAATTCAAAACTCGCATTGCACATTATTTTAAAGAGCAGTGGCTGTTGTCTGATACTGTCATTGTCTGTCATCAGCTGGGAGCCAAAAGAAATTAAATCAGTGGAAGAAGTTGGAATTGCAGGCTAACAACTGGTACCTTTCAGATCTTCTAAAAGTCGCACTGATAAAGTCACTGCTGAGGCTTTGAAAAGAAACAAGTCTGTCTCTTCTTCCAGTGAGAGAAACTCCACGGTACCTTATCTGTGCTTGTGTCTCCTTGGTTGCTGCTGCTTCCTCGTATTTTAGGAAAAAGAAGCCCAGCAAGGTGGAAAAGATACGGTAGGGGATTATCAGAAAAGCCTTCAAGACCAAAAACCTTCTATACTGAGATTTCCCAGGCCTGAGCTAATCCTCTTTCTGAGAGCCATGGCAACAAAGGCCTCACAGCACAAATTTTAACTCATGTATTTTCATCAAACACGGATATCAGTATCCAATACAAATGAAATTTATTGTTACAGTGTTTCCTTCCAAGTTCTCAGAATATAATAATAAATTTTCTTGAGGTCTTCTGAGTAGAACACCTGGAGTATANTTTTTTTTTTTTTTTTTGCCAGGGTCTCACTGATATTTGTAGCATTTTTTTCTGTCCTTAAGTACATGGAGACAATTTTTGTATGCTGACTGCAGCCCAATTCAACTGAGCTTTCACACATCAGTGCTGTAGCAGTTCGTATACTGCAAAATACCAGCATTTCTTATTTAATTACTTCGGTTAATTCAGTGCAAGACACGGGCATTTCAAGCATCGCCTCCATTATTCTGGATGCACCCTTTAATGCTGTCTTGTATATAGGCCATGGTTTCCCGTTTAGAAATCAGGATTGTTGGTATCACCATCCAGTAATCCTCAAATATGAAACGGAATTTCATTCCTTAACAGCCCCCACACTGACTGCATAAGCCTCGGTGGCTGTAGTAACTCTCCAAATACACGTCATGTTTTTATCAGTGTAAGCACAATCAGCCAGGACGCTTCCCAGATAGGTAAATTCACGGTCAGACCAGCAGCTCTTGTCTTCCCATTATAGAAACCCTTTGCTTAACCTTTTTTCCAGTAGCTGACCAGTACGTCCTTCAGACTGAGTTACTGAGAAGTTTGTTATATCCAGAAGAAGCAGAAATGATGATAAATGAGATCTCAGTAGAGAAATCAGACTCTGTCTAGCACAGCTGTTCAGAGCCCAAGGTACGGCTTCTTTCACGTTGGGCTTCGTTAAAGAGAGGCAGTTCTGTGGGTGGAGAGATCACCTCTTCGCAGAGGAAGTTCTCCAAGCTGCTTCTTGCCACGCTTGCAGAAACACTACGGAACTGGTACTGTTACTTCATCTGACTCTTTTCTGGCAGAAACATGCCCCGGCAGACAGTGCTATTTATAGGTATGAAAAGAAACCTTTGGGGAAACGTTGGGCTTTGTTTTCTGTAATCTGTGAAGACTCTGTGACATGGAAGGGACAACGGGAAGAGACTGTGTGGTGTGAATTTTCATTCCAGGAGCCCATATATCAATCTGAACCTCCGTGGAGAATTGTATTGTGTCTAAGGTACCTTTATAATTATCATTTTGATTGCTAAGTAGTTCAAAAGAGACAAAGTTGTACCAGAAGATGCCGAAATTTAATGTGGAGACTCTTCTTTAAGGAAATTTGTATTGAAAAGCCCTTTGTAACTTGTACATAGTTAGCATTTTTTGGCTTTGGAAGCGGAAAAGCTCTTCCCGAAATGAGCTGTCAGGCCAGGCTCCGAGCAAAGAGCGAGGGTGCCGCCCGCTGTCGGGGCGCTGGGACACGTCCCCTCTGACGGCTGCCTGACACCGAGGGCTCTCCAACGAAAAGGCAGAAACGAGGCAGTTTTTTCCTTTTGTATTCTCTGTAGGATAATCTATGCTGATATCTGCCTCTGCACACCGAGGAGATTTTACTGCTTTAATTATAGCACTGTAATTAAGGAGGTACAACTCTGCCTTGCTGGCAACCCTGTGATTTGCTGAAGCAGCATCTGTGTGCTTAGTATTGCTAGTCAGAGGCAGTTCTCTGACAGCATGAAATTTATCTGTGAAACACTTCATTTTCATACTTCAAAGACCATCTGAAATCTAAGACAGGGGGAGTATTTTTGCATTTTTTTTTCCTTTTTTTTTTTTTTTTTAAGTTTTCCTGTTGTTCTATTCATGTATGTTAATTAGAAGTCAAGATGCACTCTGGTGTAATGACGCAACCCTAGAGTGCATACTTCACTGGCTCTCAGCACAATGGCATTAATTGTTACGTTTTCTGTGAAACTTTTATTGGTGAGGTTTTCCAGGACTAACACGCTCCAGATTGGGAAGCATTTCATACTAGGGGTTTCAATAGGATCTAGGCATTCCCAATCTTGAGTTCAGTTGGTTCAGAACTACAGAATTACTCTTCCTATCTGAGCAGGGTAGTTAATTATTTAAACAAAGTCAGGCAGCTCGAAAGCAGGGCAGACAGAAAGGGGTGGGAAAAGTGAGCATATCTCAGTGATCCAGGTGCTGGGATGAAAGGGAGCCAGATGCCAGTTTATCTAATTTAGACTTGCCAATTCAGTCCAAGTATTCCTTCTTCCAGGTGAGTATTTTAATCTGATTATTCTGAGATGGGTTGTTTTTTATAAACGTACTATAAACTGTTTGAAATTATCTCAGTTTAATTCCACCACAGAAAAATGTGTTAAACCTAAATCTTTTTGTGAGAGATTTTTTTTCTTTCAGGCAACCTGGTGTTTAGTAATGTCTTCTGTATTTCTCAGTTCTGCATTAAAAAAGCTGTATCATAAGCTGGTGAGGTCTTTAAGGCTGTAGAATGTATGTTGCTAATCTCATTTGTATTCCTCTCGCTGGCGAATCAGGCTGGTACAACTGAAATGTGAAACAAGAAATGGGGGGTGGCAGCCACCGTCTCTGCCTCATGTACATGTCTATCATGTTATTTTACTTTAGATATTTCAGGATATTTAATCTAGCGGTAATGTATATTATTTTTCTCCAAATGCTATGGCAGAAAAATACGTATCTTTGTGCTTAAAGCCATTTTTTATTCAGTATATATTGCTAGAGTTTGGCCATAGTTTCTGCTGCAATGTCAGAGAAGCGTCTCTGGAGTTCTGTCAGTGCTTAGAACCAAAGAGGAAAGATGATTTAGAGGCAACACTGGGAAGGAGCTTGTAGCTACACTTAAGTAACCTTTAAAGATGTATGGTATGCAGGGATTTTATCTCCTCCCCACAAAAATCCCATGTAGTAAAACATTTTTCCTCAGTTTTCAGAAAGCTTGACTTCTGCTTTTAGCGTGGTGTGCCCTGATTGTGCAGCTGCTCTGTCAGCAGGCTCTGGTGTCTCAGCCAGGCAAAAATACCAAAGCGCACTGAGCTGCCGGCTCAGACATCCCACTCTCGCCGTGGTGTGGAATTTTGAAGAACGCAACTAATCGCTCTTTATTACCTCTCGTTTTAGTGCGCATGATCTCACGAAATGGGATCTGTTCAGTAACTGCTACAGATTACTAAGAACTGGAATTGAACACGGAGCTATGCCGGAACAGGTACGGTTAGCAACACCTGCGCTGCGTCATTTGGGGATTCAAAGTTTTAAAGAGTCTAGTCATAGAGAAATTCAGAAGATTAATGCACTAGACTTCAGTTATTTCGGAAGAACAATGAGCTTTGAATTAAATTTATATTGTAGCGAGGCAGTGTCCAGGAGGTGAAAAATCTTGGATTCTGTGATTTTTTTCAGCTGCTTGCCTCACCTTTCTCATCTGTAAAGGAAGGAATAACTGATGTTCCTGGCTGGGAAAAGCAATGTATAAATCACGATGTTTACCCTGAAAGCCAGCATTTGTAAACCTTGGCTGCAATTCGAATTGTGATAAATCTTAAGGGAGGTGGGAGAGAGAAAAAAAGAGACACTTAAGAGTTTATAAAGAACTAAACTACTTAAACAAAATATTAATAATAAAAAGAAAATAATGAAATATATACAAAACTGTATCAAGCTCAAAGGATTATTGTGCATGGAAGGTTACGAAAACCAGGAAACAAGAACATTTAGCAGGGATGCTGGCCAGCCTTTCCAGTGGAGTTCTTTCAGTGGACACATCTTGGACTTTCTTTCCTCCTAGTTTGGTTTTAGTTCCTCATGGACCATTTCAGATTCTTCCAGCATTCCACTTTAAACTGCGGACTGCCTACTCCAGCATTTCAGCACACTTTAAGTTATAATTTGATTTCAATTAGAAGCCAGTTGTTAATTGTAACTCAGTTTTATTTAGAAAAGAAAAAAAAGGCCCATACAGAGGACGCATTGCCGCACGCCACACGGCTTTAAGCTGTGGGACTTTCTGCTCTCTCTGCAGTTGCTAGTTAATGCTGGAATTCTGCTACCTGGAGGGAAGGGGCCGACAGAGAAAAACTGTCCGTGCAACTACCAGCCATCTTCAGTTTCGGGGTTTGGCAGTGATATGGCTCCCCAAATACTTCTGTAAGAGCTTAGGAAAAAAGTTCTGAAATCTGAACTCTCCTCAGTATTTCTTTCCCCAGTCCACTAGAAGTAGTTCACTGGAAAGGAATGGTTTGGTCTTTAGTGATGTCTTTCCAGAAAGCATTTTGTGAAGTGGTTAGAGCAGTTATAAATGTGATTTATTCTGCACAGAATCATGAACTGTTGGAAGCATGTTCAAGGCAAAAAGTTTTTGAAATTTTTAGCAGCTAATACAGATTTGAAATTTTAAAAATACACCCTGGATGCTTTTATGGGCACCATAAATACGAGCCTAGCCATCTCTATGAGAAAATGTGTATATTTCTCCCCACCACCCCTCCCCTTTTTTGTTTTTTTTAAAGAAATTGGGCTACAATGGAACAAATTTCCAGAGTGTTGGACTAGTGAAGTCAGATTTAGAGGCATTTAACCAGGTGCTTTTGAACTGAGATATGTAGATGTTGGGTTGTACTTCTGTCGTGCTGTGACACCACCTCTGGCTGTACATGCATGGTTTCTTGTTGTGTTTCCCAGCATTTACACAGTATTTTTTTCACCTGTAGTAGGCTGGTTTCTTATTGCACCAAACTGACTAAGGAAAAACGTAATATCCTTGGGGAAAAAAAAAAAAGTACTACTTAAGAACTGTTCCTATTTCTTCTCCCTAAAATGCATTATAAATTTTACATCCACTTTAGTGCTATGCTTGATATTTCCAATGTGCTTTGTGTTCCCTCTGTTGCAGATCGTTGTTCAGGCACTGCAGTGTTCCCATTACTCTATTCTCTGGCAGCTGGTGAAAATCACCGAGGGCTCCCCTTCCAAAGTAAGTAGGCATTTGATCATAGAGGTTTTACTGAAGACGCACAACTTGCCTAAAAACGCATCAGACCCATGTCTCTGTAACTCCACCCGCTGTGCCATCATTTTATGTCGTGAAACGGGTATAAAATGCTGGTGTTCTGATTTATTCAATATTTCAGAATTTATTTAACGTCATACGTATGTCTAAATAAGCTATGCAAACAGCAGGAGCTTGTGTTTATCAGGATTTTATACTAGTTGGTTTTGTATTTTCATTGCTGAAGATACTAATGCACTGTACTGTGAGTACAGCGCTTTGCGTGAATGGGTAAGTCATGTTGACAATGCTCACCGAACAGTTGTAAGCAATACTGTTGACCTGTGCACCACAGATAGCTTAATATTTACGTGTATTTGCCTCGCTTACCTTTTACTTACATCTTTTATGTTGCTAAAGAGCAATCTAAGGTTGCTAGCAGTGATGATTACTAACAAACAGCAGGTGCACACAAGTGTAATGCAGTAAGGACAATGTTACATGTGACTTGTTTGTTATACTTAGCTTTTCCAGGACCTTTCCTTAGCTCTTTCCTCAGTCAGAGGCCAACATCCTGTCTTTTTAGGGCTTTTTCAAAAGTAATACATCAAATTAAAATGGTATGAAAACCAAAGTACTTCGCCATCAGCATCAAAAAGAAAAAGATGCTATACTGAAGTGCTACTAAAATAATCATTTTATGCACATAAAGTATTACATCTTGACTCTTCATAACTGAGAAAACTGCATACATCCTGTTTATTTTAGATGAACTATGAAGCTCATCACAATAAAGCATCTGAATTCCTCCTGGCTAGCAGCACTGTTATCCTTAGGGAGGAATTTCACTGTGACACAAGGGCTAAGTAACTATAAGTGAATCCAGGAGGCCACGTGTTGCTTCAGCCCTTAAGCCCATAAAACCGAGACAGCAAATCTCACTCTAACGCTTCCCTGGCGAGAAGAACTGGGCTGCTGGTCACCTGCGTGGTGACTGATGGGGGTGAGGAACCAAGCACTGGGAGCAGGTGTGTTTAGAGCACCTGGTCAGCTGCCCAAGCCTGGACACCGTCTTCAACACCTTTATTAAATTTTCCCCCATGTGCTCTTGACTGGTGGGTCTTGCTCAGGTGTCTTACCCTCTCCTGAAGATGCCCAACAGCTCTGTCCTACCTGCTGGGCCCCTCGAGCAGCAGTGCCCACTCTGGCCTTGTTCTGGATGCCCATGCCAAGACACAGAGCGTTCGAGAAGGTTCTTGTCTCCCTTCACTGCATTTCTCCATATTATTTTTTTTTGAGCTAAGTACAGTGAATTGCTGCAGTGTAACATAGATGGTGCACAGCAAAAGCTGTCAGCATTGCTGGAAACAAGTTGGATGTTTTCTTGTGTCTAAATTAGAGAAAAAGAAACATACTTGCCATAAACTACAGCTAGCAACTAACATTAGCGACTAATGTTGGATACACAGCATGTATCTGCACAGGACCTGGTCAGAAGTTTTGTATTTTGGTGTCAAAGTATTAATGTGGATCGTTGTTTGCAATATTATCATGATGGTCCAGTTAAACTGAAAGAGAAAATCTTTCAGCAGCTGGTTTTTTTTCTTGCAGACAAGCTTAGTGCAATTGTATGGCTTTGCCCACTTTTTCAAAATAGGATATATTTATATGACATGTTGTTTTATGAGATGAATGCAGGAGAGCCTTGATCTTTCATGTATTTGTAATACTATTCTGATTCATAGTAGTCGTACTGTAGTTCATAGAAATGGAAGGAACTATGAAAGCTCCATTGAGAATGACTATTCGAAGTACAAGTCAATTCTGCTTCTGGAATCCCCAGTGAAAATCATAATCACACAAACCTAGAGAGCTGCTAGTAATTTTTTGTTTGGAGTTTCACCCCACTTCCTACAAAAATAACGAGCGTTCTGCATGCTTAGCACAAGATGAGCCCTTCAGCTCTTCTTGCCTGCCTGCCCAGCAACCTCAGCTATGCTCACCACAGAAATAGGATAAAGAGAAAGCCACAAACCCGATGGGGTTGTCCTACTTTGTTCCGTGTGGGGTTTTTTCTGTCACGCTTTCCATTGTAGTTTGTTCACTGTGAAAATAAATCTGATCTACACTATACCTGTCGTTCAATCCATAGGAGATCATTTTGCCCATGGTTGTTTTGTAAGCCATGATTTAGGCTTATAAATTAGCAGACATTAAAGGGGTTTGCCTCTAAAGTGTGGGAAGACAAAGGCGTTAACATGAGCATCTCAAAATGAAAAACAGTGTATCTGAGCATTAAAAATTAAGTATTCAGGCTTTCCAAGGAAGATTTCTGACACGGTATTTTAATATGTAGGTCCATCCAGCTTTCTGGTGTTACTTTGCGGTAGCTGTAACGATGTAAGGACTGAGGGAGGTGACAGTTTACCGGCTGAAGTGCTGTCTTTAGTAGACCAATGGGTATGGCTGTAGCAATTAAGAGAGGATTTTGGACGCACAAGCCTTTCAGGTTTGAAGTAAAAGGAGGAGATTACAAAGCGAAATATACGCTGAGAAGAATTGCTTGGTTTCTGTTCCGATGCGGATCAGGTGAACTGTCTGTGAAAGAAAAGGCACTTTTCTTTCAAGGGGGTGGGAGCAGGGGAAGGCGAGGTGATGGGACAGGCACTAGGAGGGACGTAGGAGCTGGAGAGTGGGGAAGGAAAGGAAGATGAAAGATGAGAAGTCTAATGGGGAGAAGAGAATTTATAATATGCCATAAAACTAATCCCGAGTCCTTGTTTTTCTGTATCCAGTAGATTTATGAAGTTTTGTTTCCAGGCTCATGTTTAGAAGATGATTTTTTAGATTTCCCTTGAGCATCCAGGCTGAGAGATCAGAGACGAAGGGGTTGATTTGTAAGAAATGTTCATCTGCTGCCAGAGCTGGGTCATTTGTGTGGGTTCGTGCTGGCAAATAGTAGCTGCTCTGTTTCACCCACTAAGATCCCATGTAGGCATTCACTGCACAGGAAAAAGTGCATTACCATTTTGGAATGAAGTACAGGATTTGAGGGTGTTAATGTTTCTGTGGGAGGAAGTATTTAGTTTGGTAGGAGTGGGCATATATTGGCAAGTTTTAAATTTCTTAATCAGGTATGCTCTGCATCTGTTAGGTGTCCATTTTATTTAAGGGAGTTTGCGGGCAGGATGGGTGGTTCTCGTGAGTTCTTTGAGTAGAGCTCAAAATTGCTTAATAATTTTGTGTCTTGGTCCTAGGGTAGAGTCGCACATGACAACCAGGGGTATACAATTGGGAACAGAATCTTTTTGGAATGGAGTTATTCTTTATCGGGCGTTCAGATGGCTCTTCCAAAAATACGGCCTCTCTCTTAAGAGGGACTGCCCTTGTCTGGAAACTGTCCTGGGCGTTATGCCCAAGCCCAGGACACGTTTATGGCTTTCCGAGGGATAATTTGTATTACAGCTGTAACATTTGGGGTTATGGCTGACTACGTGGGGCTAAGACTGTTGGTCTATAGGCTTTACATGTGTAGCAGAGAAAAAAAGTTTGACTCTTGTGGTTTAAATCAAATTAGAATCAGGTCAGCTCATTGATTTGTTAACACATGATTAACCTGCAGTCAGCGCAGCACATCTCCAGGATAAGGATCAGCTATACAGAAGGTAAGCCAGAATACTAGATGCTTTGAGAGTCATAGATTCATAGAATGGTTTAGGTTGGAAGGGACCTTAAAGACCATCAGGCTGTTCTTCACGTGAAAAGGGGTTTGAGGATGGTTTCGAGGGAAGCTGGTAATTTCTCAGCAAGAGTTCTCTTGTCTGTAGATCTTCGGAGCAAGTACAGTCTGGAGGTGGGAGACTTGCGGATTAGATTCTACAGTTGTTGTTTCCATCTGGATTTCTTCATGTACTCAATAAAGCAGGTGCCGGGGACCACTGTACTATGCACTGTACATGTATGGCATGAAAAGAAAATATTTGCAGAAGAGTAGAGTCCAAACTCTTAGAAAAAAGTAAAAAAAAAAGGCATGAATAGAGCGAACATTCAGAGGCAAGACAAAGGCAAAACAGTTGTGAAGGAACAGGGGCCAGAGTAGCCACATGCACAGCTATTAACAAGTGATTAGTTGGCAGAGGAATTAGTAAAGGGAATTTAAAGAACAATATAGTGACTTGGTGACTTTTCATATTTCTGTGGGCACGAAAGAAAGCAGGAAATGCTGAAGGGAAGAAAAGCATCACAAGACGCAAAAGCTTGGATCGTGTTCCACAGTCAAGTTGAAAACTAATGGCTCTTGAGTATGGTAAAGTTTATCCAGGAGCTGGAGCTGCAAGGAGAAGTTAATGCTGCAAATAAGTAGTTTAGCTGCAAGGTGGTGGGCAAATAGTAAGAAAAGCATTGGGTTTGGTAGGTGAACCTAGCAAAAACACAGCATTTCTAGATGGTTGCAGTGTAAAAAACAAGCTTCAATTTAAAGCTAGAAAATAACTGAAGAATTTTAGACAGCCGTCTTGTGAGCACTGTTGTTCGGTTACAAGTGGTGGCAAAGCCAATACAAGTCCTTGCTCTTGGCAGCTCATCCTTGTTCCTGCCTCGACTAGTTAAATTTGAAGATATTATGCTGTACAGTTCAAGAAAGGATTAGTTTTATCGTGGGTCACTTTAGTGATCCAGTTCACAGTGTGACCCCATGGTTTTACCCCAGCAACCAAGAGGACAGTTAAGTGTTTTCATACCGTTTTTTCTGCTGAAGCCAGCGTATCAGGTAATCGCACCTCAGAAGCCTTGGCTGCGTGCCTGAGAATGCTAAAAGAAAGACTTGAAAATGCAATTCATTTTTTTTCTTCCCATTTCCAGTTTTTAAAAAAATTACCTCTCTATAGTAGTCTGGGGATTTCTCCAAATTTAGATAAGTTCCATATGGCTCTGTTGCATTGCTCAGTCAGGCTTTCTTTTGCTGTCTGTAACTTTTCAAAATGAGTCTTTGTCAACCTGTCGGGCAAGGGGATGATAAATAATGTGTACCTGCATGTTACTCATTCTTTGACAGAAAGAAAAAGGGGAGACGTGCTCATTCACTTTTGAACCTTTATATAGGATTTTCCGTAGGTTTTAGTTTCTGTGTTGAATTCATTAGCATCTGAATGGAAGATAATTGTGATAGAAGGTAAGGAGTTATTAAAGTGATTGTAATCCCAATGGTTAAAGGTGTAAATCAGATTATTAGGTAACAGTGAACTGATAAGCCTGGCATCGGTCCTAGGTAAAATCTTGGAGTGGCTGATAGAAAACACAGCCAGTACAGGGCTGACGGGCAGAACGAACGTGGCCAACAGATAAGACTGGAAAAAACAAATATGTTTGTTCTTGAGAAGATGGCATTTTTGACTGATGAGGAAACCAGTTGAAATAGCAGTTTCTTTGAGACATTAGTATCACATTGCATTTCAGTTGAATATATGAATTTAATGTAAT
This sequence comes from Chionis minor, assembly GCA_013398295.1. Taxonomy (NCBI): domain Eukaryota; kingdom Metazoa; phylum Chordata; class Aves; order Charadriiformes; family Chionidae; genus Chionis; species Chionis minor. Next base: position 590,460 of record VZSF01002047.1, on the reverse strand, counting down.
GCATATTCAGTAGCTCATAGCTGATTAATATATTTGAAAAAAAATTGTAAGCGTGAAATCACCACACAAGGGGATAGCTTCTGATGCGTTCCAGGGAGATCCATTCTCTGCTAAAAAATTTTTACCCGTCACCAGGGAAGGTAAAGTGAAGGTATTTAAAATGTTGATGACGTAGATGAATTGGTAACCAAAATACAGTTAAACAAACAGAGGCATTTTAATGCTGCCAAATGGAAGGCTTATATCTGGGAACATGAAGGCTGATGAGTGGAAAGGTGTGACTTAGACTAGAGCAGAGCTGCCCTACAGATAGGGTAATGCCAGGGTAGTGCAGTGGCGCAAATGGATCCTTGGCTGTATTATCAAAGAAAAATTTATTAGGAAGAGGAAGGTGAGGTAGCTCATAGACTGTCAGTGTCCACGTCAGAAAATCACACTCACTCTATTGAAAATTATGAGGTTCAGAGATTTAGGAACGCTTGGGGTGCTTTGGCACGCTCGCAGACCTGCTGTCTGTTGTGCACCAGCACAGGAAGAACATATGGGCCACAAAACGGCTTCTGAGTAAATAAGGAATAACAAGATCTTATGCTAGGAAGCAATAAGAAAAGCTAAAACTAGAGATGAGACACATGGACTGAACAGCCAGCATCATTAAAGATTTGAATTTTTCACAAGGAAAATGTTGTATGTACACTCTGTAGATTCTTCAGATGTAGGTTGGCTGTTGTGCTGTAGGGCACGTTGGCTTCCATCGGAAAGCTGATAGAGGTACCATGGAGGAAAGTCTGCAGCAGCGGTAGGCCAGCGGTCTTGGGGTGAATTAATGGCTGTCACAATCCCTTCTTTACATGAAACCAGCCGTGGTGAAAACTGGGAAGGGAAAGGTCTTTCAAGCCATGGTCCCAGGTACACGTGACAAACGGAGTCGTCTGTGGGGCCCTGGCAGAACTGCTGGTGGCACGGGAGGAGGTCTGAGTGCTGGGAGACGCGTGGTAGGGCAGGTTTGTGTCACCTGAGCGACACAGAGCGGCAGGATCCATGAATCCATACTGACAAAGCTTGTCCTTCCCACAGAACTTGAAGCTAAGACAAAGTCCTAGTGAATTCTGGTTCTTGTTTTCTTCTTGGTGTTTGGTTTATCACGACTGTAAAACCGAGTAACTGTTTAAGTACGTGCCAAGAAGCCACGTACACTTGCAGCACGTTTCTTGGTTACGACAGAGGCAGTCCGGCTTTTCACATAGGAGGGTTCTTTTTCTTCTGCAATTGATTTGCTGTTTCCACGTGGCCACTTGTGGCATTCTTAGAATTATGCTCCAGTATCTTACGTGTTGGTTTGATTTGTTTTCACTAGTTTATTTTGTTATCCATAAAAAATAAGCATTCGTCAGGGTACAGCATTAATTCCCCCAGGTGAAAGTACACGGCTTTCCAGGGACCCACATTTAAAATACGTATCAGTTGTCTCTAGACCAAGGGGATCAAGAAGAGTCATTCTTTTATCTTTTCTGCCCACAAATCATTTTTTCACCAGATCAACAAACCTCCCTCCTTCTTCCATAACTCATCAGATTTCTGTGATTTGCCTTCACGTTTCCCATGTCTGCAGGCAGTTAGGATAATGTTTTTGTTGAACTTGAGACAATCATTGTTATTTTACTTTTTTGTTCATGTTGATTTATCTGTGTGGAGAGCTCTTTATAAACTACCAGGTGGGCTGACCTTGATGTATTAAACTTTTTGTTCTGAAACATTTATAATTTATGTTCTATGTAAAATACAGACAATTTAACTCAGGAATGTATTGTTTTATTATTCTTATTTATTACAGGGTAACTTTGGGTCATTCCTTTGAAAATTAATGTCTTGTTTTGCTCCATGCTCTACGAATAGCATATTTTTTCATATTTTTTTCATGGCCTTTTTTGTTTGGCTAGTTTATAGGATTGAATGTATGCAATTATCACTGTCTTTTTTTATTAATATTTATATATTATCCCTCTTAATGTTTATTCTAGGAGGACTTGTTGGTATTGAGGAAAACTGTGAAATCCTTTCTGGCTGTCTGCCAGCAGTGTCTATCAAATGTCAACACTCCAGTCAAAGAACAGGTAAAGGAAATGTCTGTCACATGCCTTTAGGAAAGTGTGAATATTAAACCGCAGTAAAAATCAAGACAACACTCTATCAAACTTAAAGTAAAATGGTCTGTGCCTTCTGTCTAAATAAAACTGAACAAACGCTTCATAAGATGAGCTGTGTTAAAAGCACCTTCAAAGCACAGCTAATGCCAAATTCATTTTTGATATAACAATAAGGATTACCTGGATGCTTAGGCTTACGTTCAGCTGTCATAACTTCAGGCTTCTAACTCGATCACCTAAATTAAAAGCCTGTGCCTTTAGACACTTACTGTTTTAGTAGATGGAAACAGGCACTTTTAGAGGGTGATTGAAACCTCAAATGGGCTGAATCTTTCTCTGTGTATTTCTGGATTTTTTTCCCCCCCGTTATTGACTAACAGGGAGTCTACAGTGAATGCTTCCCTGACAAAGGCAAATGCCTGAAGCCTCGACGATATTTCATTATTTCGTTACCCTAATAATTCAGTTAAATGTAGAGGTGAATAGTAATTATTGTATCTCTTTCCCACTGTGGCTAATGGGAGAAAATTGAGGCTTTTTGCAGTACAGGTCATACTACTGCGTATTTTCTAGCAGAAAAAAAAAGTTAATTCATTTTACAAAAATACTCTGAATAACACTTAAGAATGTAGTGTCCTCTCACACTGTTCAAAAATCGTCACTTCACAAATAGTTTTGTCTCCTTGAGAAATCAAGAGCAAAATAACTATTTAAACAGTGTCTTAATTATAGAAATATGAAGATCTGGAGGTTTTTTTAGATTCTCATCAATATAACCATTATAGTCAGGTTGCTGTGTTTCCCTGTTTGGTTGGCTGACTGAAAACTTAAGTGCATGTGTGTGTGTGTGCTCATAGGCTGACAGTGTATGTGTGAAAAGTCATTGCATAATAAGGTATCAGGTATTTTTGTGGTTCAGCGTAGTTATCTAATTCCCTGGTTTAGACTTTTGGAAAGCCACGCGTGCATGGAGTGGGAAGCTTCCGCTCTGTGTATTTAGAAATTGAAATAAAAGAAATGAAATCAAAGGGCTTGTTCAAATAGTTTGCGGTCTCTGAAAAAAACAGTAGCTGGTTTGTTTGCTGAGATTTTATGAGCGTATGCTGATTTGTATCAAGTCTGCTGACATCTTTTAATTGTCTACAAATTGCATTTCTATCAGACCTCCCAAGATTTTCCAAAGACTGTAACTAACCAGCCTGTGGTTTTTCCCTGGTATTAAAAGACAATACTTCTTAAAAGACGCTTCCATTTTTTTGAAAGATAGCTCTGCTTGGCATTTACACAGTGTTCTGCAAGTTGGTAAATATAAATATTAAAGGCTTGGAGATGTTGCTAGTTTATGTATTTTTAAAAGACTGACATATCATTGTCTTCCAGCAAATTTATCTTTAGTAATTGGTTTTTACTATTCTGCATAGTTACTCTTGGCAAATTTTATTAATATTACATAATGTGAAAATATCATCTAGCTTCATGAAAATACCAACCATTCTGGCTTAAGCCAGCACTAATGTCTTTTCTGCATCAACAAGTGGTAAATGATCCTTCCCGTTACTGCAATGTTTTTGTTCTTGATCTATATTAACATGTTTTTATTCTTTTATTATTAGTGACCACGATTTATTTATTTTTCATTAGGGGTTTAAACTTTTCTTAGAAGCTCCTTTGCAGTTCAGAGTTGTGTGGAAGCTTTCACGCGTCAGCTAGACACAGCCACGACCAGCCAGGCTAGAGACAGCAAGTGTCCCACTCACAGTGGGCTGATCTGGAGACTCCAGAGGTCCCTTCCAGCCAACATCTCTGTGGTCGTTTTAATGTTCCTCCTTAAAAAGTCCATTTCTGCGAGTTCAGGACTGCTTCTTAATCCTTTTGTTTTACGGCATTTTTTTTTGAGAATTCTGTGTGAATTATATTGTCTCCCTACAATATTTGCTTCTTAATCTATACGTCCTTCCAGAGAAGATTAATGTACATATCAAAGGAAGGAAAAACGTGTTAAGTATTCATAGAAACAGGACTCAAACATTTCAAATTTTCCTAGAGTATTTGAGTGAAATAAATCTCCTGTGACTTACACGTATCTACAATATATAGACATATGTGCCCAAGTCTTTATACAGGGCAGAAATAAGCACTTTCAATGTGTTATTCATATGCTCTTTTTTAGAGGTCTGCAGTTAGGATGAGCTTAAACTCTATTGAGTATCAAAGGAGTTGGGAGCAGTTGAGATCATTGCTGAAATGAATCACAACTTTTTGGATCCAGTGAAGAAAAATCCCAAATAGTGACATCTAAAAAGTCGAAGTAGAACATAGTTTAGAGTGATCTGCATTTTGTTCTTGCCCGAATAGAGCTCATTCAGATTTTATAACATACTCCACGAAATAAGCGAGCTGCTATGACGTTCAGCGTCCACAAAAATTTCATTTTGGAAGTTTGTAAAGCGGATTGCTCTCACTCGTTACTTTTTCTTAGGCTTGGTTCAAAAATATGTTTAAACACACATTTAACTATCTTTCTGTTCAGCTGTTTGTAGAGAGGGAATATAGGATTGAATCAAAGCCTGCGTTGAATTTCATGCCTCAGCCAGAGCTATTCCGCAACCTTTCTCCAGTTGGAAACGCCTCTGGCCTACCTCCTACCTGGGCATCCCGATTGACACTGCCCGGAGCGAGACTCCTGCGGGCTCTGGGGGAAGAGACAGCACACCCAGCATAGATCTTCTGGGAGTCTTTTTACACGTTCATCCGTTGAACCTTCCTCACTTCCTCAGTTTTCAGAACCTGAGGTTAAAGATAGAGAAACGAAGAAAATTAAAAAGTACTTTCTGAAGGTGCCCGGGTGTTGAACGCAATGCAAGTGAATACAGTGGGCTGTGACACTCCACCACTGGGGACACCAGTGTTACTCTCCTGCATAAGAGTACAGATAAGCCCTTGAAAGAAATAAAGTTAGTAATAGCTGCCTTCTTTATTGTACCCTCGCCGATAATGAGGGTACAGTAGTAACCAGCATAAGTCATTGAAAATTCTGCCTTGGTCAGCTTTTATCTCGATTTAAAAGTGTGCAGAGTTACTTGGTTCTTTTTGCAGAGAATTGTTGATGAAATTCTGCAAGAATTTCTTTGGTTACAGCTGCTTCTCTATATTTTGGGGATCTAACAGTGACTCAGCGTGGATTTTCCCTCTTAATGTTGTTCATTTTTTGCTTGTGCTTTTCTGTTTATCAAAAAGAGGTGTTTTTTCCCCTACGGTCCTTGGATCAGAGATAGATTTAGAGTTTTTTTCATAGAGAAGAAATCACAGTTTAATATGGATCATCCTGGACGTGGAAGAGGTAGTAAACACAGTTCCTTACATAGGAATCAAAGGCATAGTAACATTTTAAAGTTAGGGGAAACCCTTCTGAGCGCTTTTCACAGCACACAAACAGCTACAACTGAGTACAGTTAAAGAACAACATTTAATAATAGCAGGGAATATCTGGAAATTAGATAAATGGTATTTTATTTTTTACTTATGCTTCTTACTGCATTCATTCTCCTTTGCCTTTCAGGCTTTCATGCTGCTCTGTGATCTCTTGATGATTTTTAGCCATCAGCTGATGACTGGAGGTCGAGAAGGTCTCCAGCCGTTGGTGTTTAATCCAGACTCAGGCCTCCAGTCAGAACTTCTCAGTTTTGTCATGGACCATGTCTTTATTGACCAAGATGATGAAAACCAGAGCATGGGTATGTTTAGCTTTCATGTTTTCTATTGAGCTTTTTTTGTCATAACGGACATGGGAGAAAGCAGAAAATAGAATTTTCAGATCAGATTGCTCAAATGTTTTCGGAATTATTCCTTCTTTATTTTTGGGAGACGTGAATATGAAATATTCAATAATCAGTACTACTTGTGTAGAAGAACAGGTACTTATAAAGTTCACTCATTAAAGGCATTTTCAGAAGACATGGGAATGGCCTTGTATCTACGTGCTATAAACGTGGACAAAATTACTCTTCCTTTACTGATCTGTATTTTTCTTAATATTTATTTCCAAAACAGTACAGTCTTAGTTCAGTAGCAGACTTCATTTCGTATGGCTTCAGAAGTCGTCTGATGGAAGAGTACATAAAAGAAAATCCTTTAGAGTTACTAAACAGAGTTACAGGATCCTGAAGGCAAACCTTACTGGCAAGGCTCTAGGCAAAGACGGCTTTAAGAAACTCTGATGTTACTAAATAAACACCCCTTGTGCTCCTCCCCCAAAATAATCAAATCAAGCCCAGGACATCATTGATTTGGCTGGAGACCCCGAAAGTACCTGGGCAAGTATGGTGTGTGCTCGCTTGATTCCTTGCCCTTTCCTGGGCGTCTGTGCGTGGCCGGTTTGAGAGGCCGGAGGTTGAGGGGACCCGTCTCTGCCTCTTCACAAGCATGACTTGAGATTTTTGGCTTTCAGTCGGGGAGAGGCAGGTTTGTTATTTAGGTCTGGTTTTAAATAACCGGGTGCTGCTGGTGTGTGTTAGAAATGCCAAAATGCAAGTACAGAGGTATCCGAGATCTGAATCCTAAATAGCTTTGGACAAGAGGTGGTAGCTGGACTATGTGAACGAGCTGCCGGGTGCATACTGTAGTGCTCTTTTTGGCACGTTTTCTGAATTTCCACTGTACTCGGTTACTTGTATGTTACCATGACACGTAGGGGCTATTTTAGGTCTTTGAAGATATAGATAATACATAGAACTAAGGTCTCGGAATGTATTCTTGCGCTAAAGGTGCTTTGGGTTTTCTAGCTCCCTAGCTCCTCAGCAGCTAACATCTTTCTTGAGCATCTCTTCAAGGATTCCTGGGGAAAATACATTTAGAAGCACACCTTCACCGGAAATCTGTGTGTAGTTAATCATACTTTCTGAGTTCAGTGTGCAGAATAATACATCAAGGATAGATTTCAGGAGGACAGCGTCTAATTTTTTTTTGCTCTATAGCAAAAATGCTGTTCTTTACCATCCTGTGATTGGACTGGGAAGGCAGCGTAAAGATGGGTGAAGGTCTTTGTATGTGATCTCCATTCCCTGACGCTGCTCTGACTCCACAAAGTCATTCTGACCATTTGTAACTTTGGGTATTCAGAATACATAAGTAATCATAAAAAGAAATTGAGAAAAAGGGTGGGGGAGAGTGCTAATGGCCTTCAATTCTGTGGGTTGAAGCATCTCAGGATTAAAGCGTGCGTGCGTATTCACAGTCAACTCTGCTGCTTGGGAGAGATTTCCTGTGGTCAGATACGTGACTGAAGCGCTGTGGCTCTGTGGAGGCTCTAGTAAGAGTGCAGCAAGAGACTCTCAGTGACTCTGCGTCCCTCCTTCCCGCACCACGGCTCAGTACTTCTTCAGACTGGTTGGAAGATTCCCTCCAAGAATAAGCTCTTCTAAATACCACAGAGTATTTACTTTTATCACAACAGTTATGGCTGGTTTCATTTTCTCATACAAGTTGTAGAATATGCTTTTATTATTCGATATTATATTTAACATTTTATGTGTATAATTTCATTTTCACTCACAGAGCGGAGTCTTACATGGGGACTTAATACTTATGACATTGCCATTCAATGTTAATGTTTCTTAAAACTGACTTTAGCTTCCTGTGGTTACTGATGCTTTAGAGCAGTCGATTTCCTATCTCGAAAATCCAAGGCACGCAGCAGAAGTATGGCTGCTTCTCATTCTCCTTATGTGAAATATTTATAGCTTGGTCATGTTAATGAAGCATCTCCAAATGTCCTGTGGTTCAGAAGTTAAGCAAAAAGCATTCAACAAGTCTTCACCGTGGCCTTTCACAGGGGAAAGAAAATAAGCGATTTGGTTCCATGTGCCCGCTCGGGACTGTAGGTAGCGTCCTTGGTCAGTGGTGTCATGTTCCTTTCCTGAACTTCCCTGAAAGTCCTAACATGGGCAGGACTCAAGAATTACCACTTTTGATTTTAGCTTCTCCTGCAACAATCCTTGCTCCGCTTTAAAGAACTGATTTTTTTCTAGAAGCTACTCTTCAGTGATGATGCTTTAGAACACAGCAGTTACTTGTAAACATTTTATTGTTGTTGATGCTTTCAGAGGGAGATGAAGAAGATGAAGCTAACAAAATAGAAGCTTTACATAAGAGAAGAAACCTTTTGGCGGCCTTTAGCAAGCTGATAATTTATGACATTGTGGACATGCATGCAGCAGCAGATATCTTCAAACACTATATGAAGGTACAGCTCGGTGTATTCTCCTTTTGCTAACCGAACACAGACAGTAGAGTCAGGGCCCTTCTTTCTCTCCCTGCCAGTGCAGTAGTTAAAAGCTGAATGCTTTTGAAAGTTTTTTTCAGCCTTATTTGATTTTTGGAATAGTTTTCCCTTTTTAAATTACACCTGCCCCTGAGAAGCAGTAAGCTCTGAGTTTCCTGTCCTGTGTAGTAGGGGGGAGCCTTATTAAAGGCAGCGCCAAAACTCGGTCCTTTAATGTGCTAAGTATTTCCAGAGAGGCTCCCCTCTACGAGAATTTCTTATCCTGCTCCTCAAATTCATTCCTAGAATTTGAACAGTTATCTCTTCAGTGTCATATTTCACTGGGAGTCTCCTGATCTTGGTGCTTGCCATAAGGAAGCAGGGAGTTTTTTGTGTGAAAAGATTGTTTTAAACAGGAAAGCAGTAAAAAAAAACCCAGACCTCTACATAGTACTGCTGTAAGTGGGTATGCATTAACAGAATGTCTTACCAACTTACGCTGCTTCCGTACGGGCTATCATTTAGGCCCAACAAAATTCAGAGACTCCGCTTGGCGCTCAGCTGCCGCTGCACCCCGTAGTTTGAGTTTCCCTGCCAGAAAGCAGGCGCATGAGCATTCCTGCCAGCGCCGAGCAACACAAAGCTCCTTGGATTCTATCCAATTGCCGGGTACGCCTCCCCTCTCTCCGTGCAGGATTAATGGCAATCAAGGAGGAAAACCCGGAGTGGGGAGCAGGTCCTTTACTATAGATAGTTTTTGAGATGTTGACGTGAATATAAAGAATTTCGGTTTAAATCCTGCTGCTGTTCGCTGGGAGCACACAGGACAATCCAATCCCCACTGCACACCTTGGCCATCAGCCAGGTCACTGCCCAGGGTCAGTCTTGCTTAGGGAATTTTTCCAGAGCAGGAGTTTCAAACTGTCCCAATCCAGGTTATTTTCCTACCTGCTGCTCTAGGTTGCACTTCTCCTCTCCCCGCTCCCCTCCTTCTCCTGAAATTGGGGGAGAGTGAGAGAAATAGAATTTAAACTGGAATCCAAACTGGAAGGATTTCTGTACAATATTTAAGAGGGAATGAAGATAAGTGGTTGCAAATACGGAAATATTAATGAGGCTGAAAGAATACTAGTTGGAAAAAAAGATTTATATTCTCAGCCTGGAAGTTTTAATGATTATATAGGCTTTTCTACCCACTGGATTAGTACCATCGGCTGTGGTTTTTAGCAACCGTTCTTCCAACGTAAGGAAAATGAGCACTTCATGCTGACTAATACCTTATTCGGCTTTCTGGCTTCAGAGAATTCCTTTCTTGGCCATCTGACTTACCTTGCAGTGTTACACGGAGCTTCACACCCGGGTGCTAGTGTCTGTTTACACCTCCTTGCTGAAAGGGGTGTTGGTTCAATGTAATGTTGTTTCTTAGAATTTGCAGCCGTGGGTCACTTTCACCAAATATTAATTTGGGGTAAGAAATACTCTTTTGTTTGTTTTTCAATGTATTTATTACAAAAGGTAGTAACAAATACAGAAGTTCCTTATCTTGTCACTGGGTGCAGGCTACCAATCAGTTTAAATTTTGGTATTGAAACTGCCTCCCACTCACAAAAAACTTGAATTTGAGACGGGGGGGGGGGGGTTGGCAACTGCTGCATTTTCAAAACAAGAATTAAAAGTAATCTTTTGATCAGGAAAATGGTATGGAATTATGTAAGAGGTCCGATTTAAAGAGCGCTTTTTTCACATTTTTTCCTAGTACTACAATGACTATGGAGATATCATTAAGGAAACCCTGAGCAAAACAAGGCAAATTGATAAAATCCAGTGTGCAAAGACACTCATTCTCAGTTTGCAACAGGTAAGAAGATTGATTTTTGTTAGAAACGCCTCACTGCAAAAAATACCGGACAGGATTTTCTCTTGTGCCCTTTACACAGCTGTCACTGTTCATTTGTCTCAGTAATGTCTGTCTCCTTAAGCCTACACTGGCAAAGTTTTCGTCAGATTAAAATGGAAGAAAGGGAGAAAAGAGCCTTGAAGGTAATTTGGTCCAAGCTGATTCATAGCGTTTGCTTTACTGGTAGCTAGTGAACAAGAAAAATTAGGATGACTTTTTCTTCTTAAAATTAGCTGGAAGTAATGCATCTTCTTTACATTTTGTCTAAATACTGATTGATTTATTCAAACATCAAGCTAACTAGTTTAAGTCTTCCAATATTGTTAAACATGTTTTTTCCCTGAAAAATTTGCTTTACATCAGCCATAAATTACGGGCTTGATGATGAAATCCATCCTTGTTCTGCCAACAGCATGAAGTGTGAGCTCCACTAAATACCATTTAGGCCCTTGAAGTGCCAGCTATATCCATTACACAGAGAAATTACTTCTATAAATTAGACGTGTTCAAATCAGCTGGGCCTCCCCAGATGCATTCCAGAGTACTGAGGGATTTCCTGTAGCAATCTGGAAGCTGAGAGAGATCTGTGGAGTCTTGAGAAAAACAGATGTACTTCCAGAAGAATCAGCGAGTGTCAAAGTAGTTCCTGTCTTTAAAACTTGGAGAGAGGAAGAAGCCAGGTGCCGTGGATCAGACAGCCTAATATCATTTCTTGGGGAAAAAAAAAAAAAAAAAATGAGACAAGCTATTTGCAAGTGCCTAAATGATAGGTAACAGCCCGTGTGAATTTGTCAAGGAGAAATCATGTCAAATTAAGCTGCTTTCATTAATTATACTGTAACAGAGCTCGTGGATATCAGGGAAACAGTAGATTTAATGCGACTTGATTTAATATTGTCACTGACACCGTCTTCCTTGATACTCTCGTTAGCAAGTTAGGAAATTGTGGTCTAAATGGCAGTACCAGAAGAAGATAGAGAACTGATTGGAAAACTACCGAGTAGTTCATTACGGTACTGAAAGGGCATTATCAGGCAGGATTTGAAGGCGTTTACCCCATAATGCTGTTCAGATAGTCATTAAGTCTGGAATGATGGAATAGCAATTTTGCTTCCAAAATTCAGAGAAGATGCTGATCCGATGGGCGATGTCGGTGTTTTAGAAAGCAGCGTAAGAATGCAGAACCATCTTGATGAATTGGAAGAATAATAGATGGAATTCAATGAAAGGAAGTGCCTGTTTAAGAGGTATCGTCCGCAGAAGTACAAGATGGGGCACAACGGGCAAACAGCAGTTACGTGGAAGACAGTCTGGGATCTGCAGCGGATTAGAGGATGAAGAGAAGAGATTTCTGTTACATCTATGTGAAAAAAGTCATTGTATTGTCCAGTCTCAGCCATAACAGGTTAAGAACAAAAGTCTTTGTCAAGAAAAGTGTTTTCTAGCTCACAGATTTTAACACCGGAATTCTTTCTCTAGCTGTTTAATGAGCTTGTTCAGGAGCAAGGTCCCAATTTGGACAGGACATCGGCCCACGTTAGTGGAATTAAGGAACTGGCCCGTCGGTTTGCCCTCACTTTTGGCTTGGATCAGATCAAGACCAGAGAGGCTGTGGCCACACTACACAAGTGAGTGGTGGTAAATAAACTAGATTTTTATATTACTTCCAGTTAAAACTTTTGCTCGGCATACCTTTTCTAAAGGTACATAATCTTAACAGGTCCTGGAATAATTATATATTTGTTTCTAGTTTATGTAGAAAATGGGGGGTGTACATATGTAAGACAGGAAGGAAAACTAGCAGGTAGCTAATGATTTGTTGGAATTTGGAATTGGAATGGCCGTGTTTGTTTATCTCAGGTAAAGCCAATATTATACATATTTGTGTGGACTGTATCTAACAACTGTAGATAGTTCTTTGTACCACACCACTGTGGATTCTGTAGGCACCAAGGGCTTTTATAAAAAGATATTCCAAAAATATTTTGGAATTATTTTTTTTTTTAAGTGGATTGATGCTTTTTATGTAACTGCTGCATAGGAAAGTGTAGAAAGGTGCTGCTAAATTTAAATTATAGCTTTCCCATGCCATAAAAAAGTTAAACTATTAAAGTGTGCTATCTCAGAGACTAGGTCAGATTAGCAAAGCATGAACAAAATGCCACCAGGCGCTTTCCTGTGCCAAGCAAAAGAGAAGTCAAGACATGCGTACGCCCTTATCGGATAATGTGAAAGTAAATGGTTTGCTTTAGTCTCAAATGATAAAGCAAAGATGAGGCAGAGATGCACGTGTCGATGTCCTGGTGAGTAAATTCTCTTCTCAATACCTGATACTGCAAGCTTCTGCTTCAGGCAGAACCAAGACAGAGCCGCTGGCTGTGCCCGTCACGGTTTCTTAGGTCGTGGTAAATTCCTTCTTACCGTGTGACTGGCAATACGTTGTCTTTGAGATTGAATCCTCACAAATCCAGAGGGAACATTTGATTCCCCTTTGTACAAAAGCAGCAGTTTTCTAGTAATAAATTAAAAAAAAAAGTTACGACAGGATATAAAGATATAAAGAATTTCATAATGGTTCAGATTTTGGGCAACAGTTCTTTTATTGTGTTACAAATGTCTGAAAATGTTCATATTTCCTTACTGCAGAGACGGCATAGAGTTTGCCTTCAAATATCAGAATCAAAAAGGACAAGACTATCCGCCTCCTAACCTTGCTTTCCTTGAAGTGCTTAGTGAATTTTCTTCTAAACTCCTGCGCCAGGACAAAAAGACTGTGTAAGTAACGCTCCGGTTTCTTCTAGGGGTTTTGCTGGGCTCTGTTAATCACAGCAGTGTGTGTTTAAACTCTCTGCTTTGGGGTTTTCCCAGTCTAACAGGGACTATAGGACGTCCCAGTGAGACATTTCACATACATAGTTATTAATCATTTTATATTTTAAATTAATAAAAATAAATGACAAAAGGAGAATTAGATCCACTGATGAGGTGAGTTTGAGACCTCACGAAATAACGTTCCTTAAAATTTCCCATGGGGCACTCAAAATAAAAAACAACCTTTATTCTGGAAGAAGGAAAAAGAAAGGAGATGTTAGCAGTGCAGGAAATTTACAGGCCTGCAAACACTGCAGCAACATCTGTTTCTGTTAGACAGTTACATAAAATGTAAACATATATTTGTTGTTTGTTTTACTATGTTGAGTTTAACCAGGAAATAACGGTTTGTCAAGGCTTCTGTTACTGGCACAGCAGGAGGGGGAAAGAGGCTGAGAGAGGCCACCGTTGCTGGTTAGGACAGGGCAGGCTGGTAGAGAACTGGCAGGGTGAAACAAGCATCTTGAATTTGGTATGGTGGGTAATTACTGCAGGTGAAATCCTGGAAATAAATCAGAGGTGTTGTTGATAAGAACTGAAAAAAGAGCAAAAAGTACTATTTTATGAGCAATGTTAGACCAGACTGTCAAGAGGGCCTGCGGATCTCACCAGAACTGGCAAAGAGGAAATGGCATTATTAAGGGCAAGTCGATAGTAAAGATGTTGTCGGCATCACTGGGGAGATAACGCCCTACGTTGCTAATACGTTACGTAGCAAATATCCAGGATTTGGCCACAGGGCAGAAGTAGTGAGGGGAAAAGGAAGAGGGCTCCAGTCAAAAATCAGCCAAGCACTACGTGCCCAGTGTAGAACTGAATTCCTTGAATAGCTTTAGGACCATTTAAAAAACGCAATTGCCAGATCTTCAAATTTATGGTTCTAGATACCTTTCCAGTCAATTTTCTGACCGCAGTGAGTGTAGGACATATATATCTACTATAACTACCTCAACTGACTCTTCTGACAAACTTTTCTGTAGTTTTTCTGTGAAGACAATTGTTTCAAAAGACTTTTCTATTAGGGTTAACAATTATGAATATTACAGCTTTATGTGTGACACGAGAAATGCATCTTGGTCAACTTTGTATAATTTTTAACATATACACACTTGTACCAATTTAATTTTTTTATTGTATCAATAATTTGTCAATTTAGCAAACACAGTAGAAGAAATAGTTAAACGAGCTTGAGAATGGGATGATCCAGTTTGGGTAGCTTGGAACTTAATTTTTGAAACTGCTCTTTGTTGTTAGATCCTTGAATCTTGTCAACCTCTTCAGGACAGGACTTAAGGATAATAGGATTTTATGACTATCTTCCTAGCTGAACTGCAGATTCTCCTGCATTTGTTAGTTTAGGTGCCATTAGCCTGATTCCTACTTAATTTAGTGAAGTTTATCCTTCCTGTACAGTCATCGTCACTTCCACAATTTTCTCTAGTGTCTTAAAATTCAAAGTTACATCATTCTGTACAGCTTAGGTGACAGCTGAATTGGACCTGATCCTTGGCACAGAATTCAGTACTTCAGGAGGTCTTGTTCCTTCACCTTCTATGTTGACATTTAGATTTTTTTCTCGAAGGTTCTCCCACTCCTTGGTGCCCACATACACCACCAGTGGCTTCCTTTTGCAGGACTGCAAATACTGCTGTGGTGGAAGCCCTTTCTCCTGGTTTTATCTGTCTTTATTGTAGCCATCTGTATCTGAGCTATTTACTTTAGCTGAATTTGAAGATCAGTGAAAAGAAGTAGGTCCTTTAGGGCTTGATTTATCTGATCTGTGCTAAATTACTGCTTTCAGAGGAGTGCAGACATGCCCTTAGATTTCATTGGCTGTGGGGACTGTGAACAGAGTCAAGATGATTTGCTTGCACGTAAAGATTTCTTCTGGAGATACCTTCATACCCTTCCTTGTAAGATGTCATGTTTGCACGCACCAGGCAGTGGCCGCGTTGCCCATGGTGCCTCACTTGACGTTACACACTCAGCTCTACACTGGAGGGTTGATTTGCCCTTCTCTGTAGCATGACTCCTCCAATCCACAGGGACCTCTCCCCCTCCCTCCAAAGGGCTTGCCTATGAGCAGGAAGGTACGTGACCACCATCTGGTGGAGGAGTCCTGTCTACAGGATCCCTTACCTCCCTCCCTGGCCTGATCTCCTCCTGCCAAGTGACTGGCCCTGAACTCAGCAATGGGCTCTTAGTCTGGAGGCAAAAGCGCTGTGGAATAACCCTGGAAGTCTCATGAGCCATAGAGCTTCCCATCTCCCAGAAGTCCCCCAGCTTGGTTTCCCAACCCAAAAATGAATTATCTCTGCGATATATCTGCGTACGTCATCTGCCCTTGGGACAAAATACCAGTCCTGTCACCGTTCAGCAGTCAGCTGCTCTTTTGCAGGGCTCCTACTTCCTTTCTGGTTTACTGCTGGCTTTTTTATTTAGAGGGAGAAAAGGGACATGTTTCCAGTTTGGGAATGGGGCCGCAACATCGGTTTAATTTAGTTTTCCTATCCTATTTATTTATTTGGCTTCTCGTTTTACGAGTAACCTCCAGAATTAGTGATAGCCATTTGTGGATTTACTCAAATCTATGGGTTTAATATAAAACTATACATTTAAGGCTCTCACACTTAGCAAAAAAAAATATTTATACTAACACAGTTATAAACACACAGGCAGATATAGGCAGGGAAATGCAGAGGAATTCCTCTAAGACTTGTAGAGGTGAATTGCCCTGTGGAGGCATTTATTTCCATTTATTTCTCACAAATGGAGACTGTTAGCTTAGACCAGACAACTGACTATTGGGTGTCTGAAGCCCGATGACACGGAGCCTCAGCGTGGTGTTCTTACTGGCAGAAATTCAGAGTTTCTGTCCTCGTTGAAGCTGGTAAGAGCGGCCACTATGAAGCTCCTCTAAAATGCTGAGCAAAATTGGCTGCAGTTTGACATTGAATCCATAAAGAATCCCCAAGTGGTGTAATTTTTCCTTCTTCACAGTTTGAGCATAACCTGTGCTCTCCAGTTCTATTAATAAAAATCAGATGCGGGAAAAGTTCTTCCTTTCCAAGACCGTTCTGCATATAAATTCTCTGAAGTCATGAAGCCCTCAAGTGTTGTACTGTTTGGTGCTGTGAGAGAGAATAAACCAACAATTTCCCATTCATTGCAAGGTTTGGATGGTGTTCAGTGTACACATGAAAAGAGGAAGGAAAAAGTAGTCACAGTATTGAATAAAACAGGAGACAGAAAAAATGCTGGGTTTTGAGCAAAGTCATCCCAGTCACTGAATCAAAACGAGATCCCGTTAAAAACTGGTTGTGACTGTTGTCCAGGCGTCGACAGCGCGGCTCCCTGTCCTGCCCTGATACCTGGCTTGCCTAAGAAGTTTGGGCCTGCCATGAGCCAGCAGAGGAGAAGGGAGACGGAGGTTTCATTTCCATGCAGGATTTGTGGGTTTGACTCCCGCCGATGGCAACCTGGCCATGTGAAATGACCAAGTGAAATCATGAGGGAAGGGTCCAGGCTAGTGCGTTTGCGGGAAGGGTAGAGGTAATTGTGAAGAATCCTGAGGTCTCTTGCCTAAATTCGGAATGCTTGCTGCTGCAGCTTCCAATTCGTTAGAATCACTTTCATGTGCAATTGCATATTCATTTTAGGGACTATTTCTAATACCATAATTAAATAGTCGATGGAAAAAGAAAACAATTCAAATGCCCTCCAGACCATATATAAGGGTTTCCTCCATTAAGTCAGCAAGTGTGTATTGGAGTTCTCTGTGGCAGTGCAACAAATCTTCAGTATCTTTAACTGAAAAATAGCTGCTTGCATTTGAGGAAACCATTTTTCTCGTTCCAAGAGGCAAAAGGGTATCTTCCATCCTCACTACGGTGATTCTAATTCCATCTGTTGACACGGTATCAATATGTAGAAGCGGCTTCCTCACTATGCAGGATAGAAGAGGAATTCGAGTGTGCTGTGAATGATCACAGACAAACGTGGGAGAGAGCGTTTTGTGTTATCTGTGAGTAACCTGCGTGTGATTAACTGTGTTGCTTTGTTTTGAGGGAACGGCATGTATTCTTGTTCAGCCAGAGACACAATGCATATTGTATGTTATTAAATATGTTATAAATTAAAATAAGGAAACACCATGCGGGATTTGTGTTAAGCCCTCAACAATATGATGAAGAGGCATTAAAGAGGAAGCGATGTGCTGCGCTTCTGTACTCATTGTCTTTTATTTGCAGTCACTCCTACTTAGAGAAGTTTCTGACAGAACAGATGATGGAAAGAAGAGAAGACGTATGGCTTCCGCTCATTTCCTATAGAAACTCACTAGTTACGGGTGGCGAAGATGACAGGATGTCTGTTAACAGCGGAAGCAGCAGCAGCAAAGCCTCTTCAGTGAGGAATAAGAAAGGACGACCACCGCTCCACAAAAAGAGAGTAGAAGGTTTGTGTGGTTTTCCGTTGCCTGGTAGAGGTATTTCTCATTTTGTTTCTCATTTTGTAGATATACTACAGCCTTCCTTCATAGGAGTCCTTATGGTTTATCAATTAATGCTGAAATATCTGATGTAATGGAAACACCAGAAGTCTTGTTGAGACACATATTGATACAGAACATTTGATATCATATGTTTTAAACCCCCACAATAATATAAGCAGCTGGAAGGACACCACATTCTTAATTTTTGGATGCTTCTTGCTGTGCAGTAGGCACTACTGATTGTGTACCCTAAGTACAGTTTCTTTTGAATCCTGGAAAAAGGAAAGCCAAGAAAACCTGGAGCCAGGTTGTCTGTATTTTTCATGGGAAGACATGGCTTTCGGCAGAAGCAAGATCTTATTTTGTATGTACCAATGATGAGCTCATAAAATAATCAAGAGATTTGATCCTCAGAAATAAGTACTTGCAGTTCACTCGTCTGTATAACTTGAGCTGTGAAGAACCAGTCTTAGAAATAAATTAACTGATGGTCTGTACGTAGCATATACACAAGTTTTTGTTGGGTTTTTTTATCTTTACGTATTTTTATAACTCTTCCCAAAATCCCATCTTTATTCTTAATCTAGCAGTACAAGTCTTTTTAAATTCTGCCTTTTTTTTTAAATTCCACTCTAAAGAAACTATCCTTGCCTCAGAGAACCACAACAACCACCCCTGTGGTTCCTTTCTCACCAAGTCCAGTGTGTACTGGGTTCAGCAGACTGTCCGGCTTGGGGAACATGCCCTGTTCCTACTGAAGGTAACATTTCTTCACAATGCCTTAAAAAATCAAACATAAATAGGATTTTTTTTAAAATCCCTAAAAAATTCAAAGATAAATTCAAGAATAAATAGGCAACTTTTTAGACAACATTTATGCCCAAAGAATAATAAAAAGCGTAGGAAAAATTAAAATATCCATTGACAACCCCATCTACATTCTCACCACACGTTTCTTCCCGTTAGTAAATCTGTGATCTTGTCTTCCCCCCTCTTGTCATCTCCCCTGTCTTTCACTTGCTGCAGCACGTGATGGTTTTTTCTCCTCGTTCCTCGCCTACGCACTTGTCTGCTCTATCACCTTCTCCTCCAGTCCCCCCTCTTCCTCCCTCTCTGCTTCGCTCCCCTCGCAGGGGGGCAGAGCTCCCGCTTGCACCTTCTCTCACCGTCCCCTCTCCAGTCCTCCCCGCTGCTCTGCGCACGCTGTCAGAAACCACCACTGAAGTTCACACCAGCCAGACGGCTCCGTTTTTATCTAAAATGTCCCCTCTCTACTCCACTGAAAAGGTTCTTCCTGAAGTTTCTGAAGATCTACACTGACCAGACTGGGGGGCTGATCCTCCACCCTCATCTTGGTGTTTAACTGGTGCCTTGTTTGCTGTGTGCACGAGATTAACAATTTTATATTTAGGCTGTAAACTCAGTAATTGAGATTCTCTTTGTTCTATCTGTGCAAGGCATACGGCAATTCGGGAAGTGCTGCAATACATTATTTGTTTGCAACGTTGGAGTTCTTTTTTAAATAATTTTACTTTAAATTGTTGTTCTTGCTGGGAATAGCTGGTAGTAATCCTTCCTTAAAAGAAGACAAAATCAGAGCTGACAATTCTATTATTTCAAATATTTATCCAGTGGGTCTCTTAAAGGCAGACTTGTTTAAAAAGATACTAAACTGTTGAAAATCAAATTTGGAGAAGGTGCTGCAACTCAAATGAACTGTACCAAAGCGTGGAGATGATGGAAGGCTGTCATTTCTGTTGGTGCAGTGAGTTCCTGAAGGAGTCCTGGCGGCAGGAACACCGCGCTCGCTGCGTATTATCAGAACCGCCTCAGTAGTTTTAAATGTTCTTTTTCTAGATGAGAGCCTGGAAGGCTCGTGGCTGAACAGGAACGAAAACATACATACTCCAGGGACACTGCAAGCGCCACAGCTCACCTCCACTGTCTTGAGAGAGAACACTAGACAAATGGGAGAGCAGATCCAGGAGCACGAGTCGGAGCAGGGATCTGAACAAGATTTTTTACACAAGTAAGTGTTGGAATTTCTATATCAAATACAGTCAGCCGGGCAAAGGAGCTGCATATTACTTCTACAGATAGTCTTGGTCTGCGCCGCCACATGGGTGGTGTTTATCTGCAAAAACAATTGGAAATGTCTCGGTTATAGCTCAGCACTATCCCGATTATTTTCAGTTCCCAGGAAAAATATGATATAATGAAATCATGGTAGAAATTCCTTATGTTAAAATTCTCTCATAGCATACCCATGTGGTTATGGTAAATTTTCCTGGTGTTTGTGCCCCCGGGTTGGATGGAACCGTTGGTCTGAAAGGCCTGTTAGATGTTCTCTCTTCTTTCCCTCTGCCCTGTGTCGTACTATGGTTGAGGTTCTCCAGACATCCGAACTGATTTCTTGTCAATTAACTCGTCAATCCAATTCTAGCTGCTGAGCTAGTAATTCCTGTTTCTAGGGTAACTGTCTGCAGGCCATTTTATTTTACCCTAAATTTATATACACTTTTTGTCACTCAACTCCCATTTTATCACCTCCAGTTGGAGGGGAAAAAATGTTCGTTATTATCTGTTAGTAGTTTAATTAGGATAGAGAAGTCTTCAGAAAATGCTCTTACGTGTTACTTCTATTAATTTGAAAATACAGAATAACAGTATCTGGTTTGGAGACTATTTTTATAACTTCTATAGCCAAATGTGCTGATCTGATTTATCTGTATAAAAAAGTTGTATTATGATGAATCAGATGGATCAGGTTTGTACCAATGTAGTATAGTATTAAATAGCCAGATGAGGCCTCTTGGTTTTCCTCCAGCTTTCGTCCCTTGTGTTTTTCTTGGTACACATTCCCCAGTTTCCCAGTTCTTCCTGAACGTGCACTCACCTCACTTAATCCTAAACTGCTTCATTCTGCATTATTTAATCACAGTATTTTCTAAACAGGAATAACTCATAATGGTCATTTTGCCTGGGAAGGTAAAATGTTCTCCAGTCTCAAATGACAGGGTATTTATATACACCACCATGTTGTACATAGAAACTATTAAAGTTTGCCACTTTGTGGGTCCGAGACTGCGTAATGAAATAAAAACTGGTGTTGCCTTGAAGAGCAGCACTTGGTTTACTACTCTTCCCTTGTGCTGCCATACACAAATCATGTCAAATGCGTTGCTGTCTACTACTGGATTTAGATGGTACTAAAAGTACAGCCTTTAAGGTATTTACATGTGCATAAGTTACCGGACGCTTAAGTTGCTCAGGGTGTATATTTAAAAGTAGTTTGTTTTTCATGTCATGTGACATTTGTGTTTTAAAATGTGTGGCAGTTAAGAATCTGGATCTATTCTTGCTCATATTTTTCCTGATCTGAGACAGTGAAGTAGGATGTAATAAAAGGAATTTCAGAAGTGCTCCCACTTCAGGTGCATGTCACACTAACGAATGAGTAATGTTAGTGTTTTATGTCACTGTTTTTATTACCGCAATTAATGAATTTTTTTTGTGCACATACAGTGAGAGGACACAAGTTGTGGAAGGGAATCCAGAAGATGTGTGCAATGATGCGTGTGATTTAGATATCTTCATCTGAAGCATGGCCAGACAAAAAACCGAGGAGACAGACATTGCCTAAAAATAGCCAACTCAAAATTGTTGGTGTTCTCAGTCATAATGCTGCTTTATGTCTGTTAGTCCCCAGATGCAGATATCCTGGCTGGGCCAACAGAAGCTAGAAGATTTAAATCGAAAGGACAGGACAGGAATGAACTACATGAAAGGGAGAACCGGCGTAAGGCATGCAGTGTAAGTGTGCGGAGCATCCTCAGCTCCAGATCACAACCATTTCAGATGACAATGCCGCATTTTAAAATGTTACCTTTTCTGGGTTGTTGCCAGTAATTTCTGTGACATTTTAACTCTTGCTGAGAAGGCAGAGTAACAGCTTTGTAACGTTGGAATGGACACCGGGCCATGGAGCCCTCTGGGGCCGTAAGCAAGCGCCTAGTGAACAGGGCAGCTGCACACGGCACACCTCCCCATTACTCTCTCCCAGCCTTCAGCTGGTTCCATTTCAGGGGTCTCCATGATTTGTCTGTTAAATAATTCCCCATGAACTCTTCCAAGCTGACGTCCGCTCTTCCCGTGAACCTGTTTATGCTTCTTTCATCCACATCATCCTTTGCCGAGGTGTCCCGCTGAGCAGCTGCCGGAGGGGACGCACGTGGGTGGGTGCTGAGGCGTTCCATTGTAGGAGATGCTACGTGCTGTGGTGCCGACCCGACCACGGCTCTTTCAGCCCAGCTCTCGGGAAGGGGGACGGGGTCTCTAGCAAGATCAGGTTCTTACAGCGTCAGAAACCGGTCTTGGATTCACTGCTGGCTTCCCAGGGCTTTACCAGGGATCCTGGCAAACAGTGTTTAACACCTTTTTGGAAAAGGGCAAGCAAACACAGTGAGGTTATTGCCCTTTTCTTGTTCGGGACAAATGTAATTACTGTTTATAATGATATTACATGGGGCTTCCTCCTTTAGCCTCTGCAAGTGCTAGGTTTGTTTTTACGTAAGATTTTCTTCCAGTTAATATTACAGAACACATACGGGCTTTACTCTCGGCATAAGGTTTTATGTGAAGGCATTAAAGGATAGGATTTGTGCATTCTTTTTAATGACAAAGATCGTGCTTGGGAAATTTAAATGCCTGGAAATGACTTTTTCTTTCTCTTTATTTAATCAGACGAGGTCTAATGGAAGATGACGCTGAGCCCATCTTTGAAGATGTAATGATGTCCTCACGAGGTCAGCTAGAGGATATGAACGAAGAATTCGAGGACACAATGGTCATTGATCTGGTCAGTAAATCTTATTAATAGTTAATAAGTTTAAAATGGATGAAAGACAATTTAAAAGGAGTTTTATTTTAGAAGCTCAAACAAAAATTCCCAAAATACTGAGCCCTATTTCCTCTTGTCTGAACACTAAAGAGCAGAAATGATGCAAATACTCCCTAGAAGCTACAAGGGCAGACTCAGGCCCGGTTGATTTTTTCCATAGAAACACAAGGAGCGTTGCTTGGCACTCTGCCTCTCCGGTATTCTGGGCTCGGGCAGTAGCAAGTGCCTGAAGCACCACCAGGCACCTGGGAGCTGTCACGCTGTGGGACGCGGGGTGATTTATAGCGTCTCAGCGCAGCCCTCCCACGGGCACGAGAGGGAGCTGCTCCGACTCCCCGAATGCTGGTGGGGGACAGAGGCGAGAGCGGCTGGCCCCATCTGACGGAACGTCAGCCGAAGCCACCTGCTTGGCCTCACGCGTACAAATGGATCCTCTAAAATTCAGAAACAATGTTTGATTCCAGTTGTTAGCTGACATTATGGTGAGTTTGGCAGCGGTGTCATCTAAAGGTCTTCTGGCTGTTGTTGCCTTCCCCGTGCCATCGTCACAGCCATCACTAACTGTTTTGCTGACACAGCTCTTCAGTGGTCAAACCAGTACAGCCAAGTTGGTGCTTTTTGTGGTTCCTGGTTTGTTCGATTCCTGGGAGGCGGGATGGACAGGGATCCTTAATCAAGGTCTGTTCAGTTTACAGCCATACAGAGAGTTGTGCTGGCGCAGCAGAAGGGGGTGAGGCGATACCTTACGCTGGAATCGCTCCCAAGCAGGTCGTATCGTCAGGTGGCAACCTCAGCTCCTTTCATGGTCGTGTACTGACTACAGGCAGGGTTGCCTTTGTAGAGCTCCCAACCTTCCCAGCCTCTCCGTTCGGAATGAACACTTTCCCCGCAAAATGGGAAAAAGGATCAGTTTGTATTATACGTGTCACCGTTTTTATGCTTTCCCATTTCTCCTTTCATATCCAAACAATAAGGCATAGGTTACTTTAGGGCTGGGTTATAATGTCTTGGAAAGAAAATTTAGGCAATAATTCAGTTGCTGCTGCTGAATACTGAGGTTATTACTAGCGCTCAAACGATCATCAAGTAAGTAAAATCTCTCTTTTACTGGTAATCCAAGGCAAGGAAATGAGGGAATTGATCAAGCCAGTGAAGCTCACGTTTACTTACTAGGGAAGGACAACACAAATCCTCAGAAATACTATGAAATCTTAACTACCTTTTTTTTCTAAATCCACTATGTCAGAGCTGAAGTTTCACCGTAAACATAAAAGCATAAAGACAGTAAAAAGACGGGAGTTTTATGCAGTCAGGCCTACAACCTTAATACAAGAACCTCGTTAAGTCAGCAAGAGCCTTAAGGAAATCCTGAGCTATGAGCAGAGACTTAAAATTGCTTTAGAATCCATCAGCTTTTACCCCATTCCTTAAATAAAATGTGAATTTACAAAGTGCTCTCCTCTGTCAGGGCCTACATTTGTACCAGGAATTTATTAATTTAATAATAATTTAATATTAATAATTATTGCTTGATTTGATGGATATCCATGCAAAGCTGCTGTGTAAAGGAGCAGGTAACGGTGTTAGGACCCGTGAGCGGCAGAGCCGCACGATTCCTTGTGCCCGGGCCCTGGCGGGATGTTCTGACATGGCTGACTCCTCTTTTTAGCCGCCTTCAAGAAACCGGCGAGAACGGGCTGAACTGAGGCCAGACTTCTTTGACTCCGCAGCTATCATTGAGGATGATTCAGTAAGGCTTTCCCAGTCTCATTTGCTGTTTACCTGAGCTTCTTTTTGATTACACCTCACTGATTACTGTCTTTTACATCGTTTTTCTAGGGATTCGGAATGCCTATGTTCTGAAGTCTGGTGAAGACATTTTACAAATTTGGAACTCTATTGTTTAGAGCTAGAGGCCTATATACTGTGATAGCTTGTATGAAAACCACATTTTTGATGTGATACGGTTTGATTTTTAACCAAATGATTGAGGTCAATCCCTTTTTGTAGTGACAGAAAGAAGAGGAACTTCTTAATGACGCAAAGGAATGTTGGCCAATCCAGTCACCTCAGAAGGGCTGACCTAAAAAATCATTTGTATCCCTGTTCTTGACTGTCCTAATACAGATTTTTTTTTTTTTTTTTCCCTGGAGGAGGAGGAAGTTTTAAATTGTTAAGACAGCTATCGAAATAAACACTGTTCTACATATGTTTTCTGAAAACAACATTGAGTGAAAACAGAACTTTTTAACTTTATTTTTCTGCTGTACAATTTAAAACAGTTTTAACATTTGCCTTTTTATGTTTTAAAAGCTAGCCATTTTTATTAAACCTATGCCTATCAGCCATTGACTAGCAATGATGCTATAAGCAGGTCATTCTGGCTACAGAAAAGTGTTTTTGAACACACTGGATTTGATTAACATTATGGTACGCTTATATCCTCTCATAGGCATTGAGAAGAACACTCTTATAGAAGAGGTTAGAATTCTAATGACGTGCATCTCTGCCAAAAAATTTCAGATTCTGATATGATAAACCCAGATTTTATACTCTTGAGAAGATTTATTTTTATTTATAATGGGACATAAAGTAAGAGATGTCCGTGAAGCCACTTTTCCAACAGATGCTGTGTAACATTCATTTTATATAGCACATGGGGACACAAAAACAGTAAATTTTCTATTGGTACTTGCTCTGTGCATTTTTAGCAACTTATACCAGCAAATAAAGTATTCTCAGTAAAACACACAAATGGTTCTCAAGTAATCACTTTGCTGTTTTTACTACCTACTTCAAGCCCTGCCAACCCAAGGTACAATAAACAGCAACTTTCCTTTTAAAAAAATAAATAATAATTCAAGGGTGGGGGAAAGGAATCACTTCAGCATACTAAAAGCAATTTTAACTGTACCATAAAAAAAGTCTACTTTCCATGCCGTAAATACCCTTTTGCGCTATTTTTGTAAATTAATTTTGCCAGTTAGAAGTACTGTATGTGCTGCATAGAAATTTGTGCTTAGATGGTGAAGTTCTTAAGCTTACAATGGAATACAGCTACATTTTCAGTGTTAACTGTGCATATTGAGAGTAATTCTTTGGGGGGGAAAAAAAAAAATTTTTCAAAAAAGTTAAAAACATCAAAAAAAACCCAAATAACCCAAAACATTCTCAGCTAATTCATTGTAATGAGATTTTTCAATGTCTTCAATAATTTGGAATTTCATTATGCTTCAATTTTATGACTCTGCCTAGTAGCTGCTACTTAGTTAAAGCTGGCCCGGTATCACAGGTGCTGGCCATCCACAACTTGCACTGACTCTAATGTCTCTAAGAATCAGCCCCAAAATGTTAATCTTCCTTTCTGCATTCTAATATTAGCATTTGAGATACAAAGCAGATTGACCCACTTGGAGCACAGCAGTTTTAGAGGTGCTTTTTTTAGCAACTGCAAAATAATCATGGAGCTTTTTTTCTGTTACGAGCTTATTGAAAAACAAAACAACTCCGATGCCCAGCGCTTACTCGCTGGGAGGGAGAAGAATCGAATTTTAAAAACAAACCAGCATTTCACTCAGCTGAGGTTTGTTTCTTACAACATGTGCAGTTCTCAGACACGGTTGCCAAAAATGTTTGACTAGGTAATTCAGCCATTCCTCAGCTGGCGGTTGGGTGATGTATAAAACCTGAGAAGTAGCTGGGACTTCACAGAATCACGTTACCTCCCTTCCTCTTCCGTCCCCCCCCAGAAGTCAGAGGGGTGGGCAGGAGTGGCTGCATTAAATTGTCGTCACGATAATTCTGTGAGCATAGTAGCATAATAAATGCTGCCTGGTTTGAGTCATAGTCTCAGACGAACCTTGTGCTTCACAGTCCTCTGTGTGGAAAACTGATTCCTAATTTAACATTGTAGAATACTGTATAACAAACATTTATTATCACGGTACCTGCAATGGGTTTCCAGTTCAGTTTGCAGTCAATAGGTTTTTGTATTATGAGTGTCTCCTTGATTGGTTTTGCTAGTAATTCTGTAAATTGTACATTTACAATATGAGGTTTTTTTTTCCTTTTGTACAATTTAAAACTGATGCTTCACCTTTCATTTAATAAACTATTCAAAATCATGAGTATGATGAGCACCCTCTTCACTATAACTTTCTTTTAAATGCTCGTTTGGGCCATCGCATCTTGTCATCCCATTTGTTAGTAGCCAAAGGGAATACTGAAAGGGAGTTCTCACATTGTCCAGGCTTCACAACCAGATTCTGTACAGCTCCCTTACCCATTCAGCCTCAGAGCGAAGGAAAACCCTCTCTGGGCTTTTTTTATTTTTTTTCCCCCTCCACAGTGGTGTATTTTTTGGTTTCGGTTGATCTGGGGGTTTTTATTGTGGAATTGCTGTAAATCCGGTAAGTCATCACACAGGTTGGGAGAGTGGCATTGTTAAAACTTCTAATCGTTTGAACGGTCACAACTTTTGAGGAAGAATTGCACTCTCCTGCCCTGTACGTCTGAAGGGAACCGGACCATGTGGGAAGAAACGGAAGTGGTAAAGGCTTGGAAGGTCTAACAACCAGCTGGGCGGAATGAAGACGCCTGCAACAAAATGTCCTCTTGTTATTCCCGTGTCTCAGGACCTATTTTTGTTCAACCCGTAAATGATTTCATCTCTGTAGAGCTAAAGAAAACCGACTTATTTATCATCTGGCCCATTTCCTAAAGAAAAACCATCCCAGTCAGAAAAAGTAGGAAGATGCCGCTGGTGAGGAACAGGGATAGGATACAAGGTCTGAACTGCTCTCTAGGACTGCTCCTCGCACAGCCCCAACACTGAATCTCCAAGCGCTTGTAAGTTATGCTCAACTCCGGCTGCGCTGGGCACCACAGTAAGTAACTTGCCACGCTTCTAAGTTCAAGGGCTGCTCTCTGTTTGAAGGATTTTATCCTATTTTATACCTATTGTTTCTGCAGGTGACAGGAATTCAAGAGAATCTGGAGTAGAGTGGCCAGAGCAGCTTTCCAGTGTGTTTCCAAAGCGTCGTGCTGGTAGAGCGACTGACTGCTTGGAAATCAAGAGGATATACGAAAGCCAAATTCTTGTGCTGGCGAGGGACAGAAGAGAGGATGAAGTCTACAGAACTAATGAGGTTAGGAAATTATTACGAAAAGTTGTACCTTTTTCTTTTTTTAGTGACAATGACAATTGGGTTTCTCATTTAGTGTCTCCTCCTGACTCTGTGCAGGCTGGAGACACTACGTGCACATCACTTCACGTAACACAGCTTTTGCCTCTAGGCTTGGGACAGCCACCAGCCCCTCTCTCAGCTGCTGAGAACCTTTCAGAATTTCCTCTTGGAAAATCCTTACAGCCGCTGACTACATCTTCTCCCACTGTTAACCACGAACTCACTTTGTGGCAATGACCCCGAACAATAACGTTTCAGGTTTACCTTCCCTTGTTGTGGCAGCCAGCTCTGTTCCCTGGGGCGGTGCGTCCAGGCCCCTGCTCAGGGAGTGTTTCAGCTGAGACACGGCCAGGCAGACTGGCGCAGGTAGCTGAAGTGTGTCTGCAGCGAGGACAGCCCATACAGCCTGAACGCGTTGCCTCTGGCTGCTGCTAAAGCCTGTGGACCTGGGACTTGAAATGCTACTTCTGTACCAGGTTCTCAGAGCTTTTCTTACCCCCCACCTTTCCCCTGCCCAGGTACAGGCTCCAAGCGCCGTGGCTGAACTCATGAGGGCACCGGCTGCACCCACCTGAGAAGAGATGCTCCCTGGAAAGTCGCCATCTTACCTTTCTTCCACTTCAGGCACACGCTTGGGGAGCGAACAGAAGCAGCTGCAGTGTGCAGGTAGGGTAGTTCTCGGTTTTAGAATGTGTACCGCCGTTAATTACTGAGGTTACTTACAACAGACGGGTCGTTACAGGACTTCAGCTGCTGGGCAGCTGTTTGCAGTAGCGCTAAACATGACCATAGCCGAGAGTCACTACGTTCTGGGGCTGTAGTTAAAATCCAGCTTCTAATGACCAGAGTGAGTACAGACCCCAAATTAAATGAGATACGTACTATGATTTATTAACGGGCATTAGCAAAATCAAAATGAAAAGAAATATTGCAAAGTAGACCTCGGCTTAAACAGAAAGTATTTGTGTTCAGAACACTGCCACGTCTTCCAGCATGGCCAAGCCCCTCCTCACACTCACAGCGGGATATTAGCGTGTTTCTTCCAGGGACTGGACTGGGTTTTACTAGCCAGCACGTCCAGGTCATGGCAGATACGCCTGCGGGTGGTTGAAGGTTGAATGATATCATCAACAAACCCTGTAAAACAAACAAAAAACCCCCTGACCAACCATGAAGTGTTTGCCCCCTCAGCCTTCTGTCTCTAGGTTGTAATGTAAGTAAGGAAAATCAAAAGAATATTTGGAATAAACAGTTCCCGAGTTACAAATTAACTTAAGAAAATAATGTAAAATAGCCTGAAAAGGAAAGATTCCTCTGACAATAGTTTCTAATTTAGAAACAGTTGCTTTTGTAATTTTTGCAACAGTTAGCAAAGCCAACAATGTTCAGGAGGGGGCTTTACTCAGGTGAGTACTGCACCTGTCACTGCCCAGGTTTGGGCACACCATCACCTTCCAGCCACTACCGTTGGCCTGATTTACAGGTTCCAAACTGTTCGTTAGAAGAGAAAACCCCTGAGTCTGGTTTTTTCTGGCTCAAACAGCAATAACAGACAGTCTGCTGCAAAGCCAGAGGGAGCAATACTGCACATAGTGGTTGCGGTGGAAAACAGCTTGGCAAAGCCTTCCCAGCTCTGTAGCACTAGTAACGGGATCTAAATGAAGTACAAATCCAGTCACCAGAGTAAGCGGGCATGACTGGAAACAGGGCGAGCTGATTCCAGAGTCTACCCAACTGCCTTCTAGAGCACAGGTAACGCCTCAGCGCTAGAAGTAAAATTCAGAAATGAGAACAGTTGAAAAATTTACTCCAGAGAACATCACGGAACGGAACTGGACTCTGACCCTTTCGTAAGGCCGCTGGTCTGCATCAAGGACTGTCAAATAGATCAAAGCACCTGCACTTTTAAGGAAAAGTCTGAGTGTTGAGTTGCTTTCTAATATCTACAAGATAGAAAATACGCTTTTCAGTGCAGTCCCCACATCTCACCAGTCTCTTTCCAACTGTGGATGTGGTTTGTGTCCAGATTTGATTTTCCTTCACACGCACAAGCTATGATTGGGCATCACCTCTCCGATTCAGGTACCAATTTCTTACTCTAAATAACTTATTCCTTAGCAAAAAGCTGAACAGCTGCCAATTTATCTGTGTGCAATGGCAACCGCAAACGGGACACAATGTGGGAGATAACCATACCTCTCATGGCGGCAGGAAAGGGGTTTGCAAACTTATCCACATATTCAGCCTCCGCATCTGCCTCTTTTCCTCTGAAGATGATCTGCACAGCGCCCTAGAAAGAGAGCGCCTCCAGTGAGCGACAGGAATTGAGCTGGGACAGAGGAGAGCTGTCTGCTGTACCACCCCCTTTCCCCCAGTATACAAACGCGCGTTCAGGTCAGCTGCTTCAGAGAAAATACCAGTTGTCTTCATCTTGCCAGGCCACCTCTGTGCCACCGTAAGGACGCTGATGGCTGCGGCGCAGCAGTGAGGGAGTCAGCCTGGATTTACCTTTGCGCCCATCACTGCCACCTCTGCAGTAGGCCAGGCATAATTTGCATCTCCTCTTAAATGCTTGGAGCTCATCACGTCATAGGCACCCCCGTAGGCCTGGAACAAAACGCCAAGGGATTAATTAGCGCAGAGGGACCTCGCAGCAGCAACAGCCTGCATTCCTCTTGCGGCCTTTACTTTCCAAAGACAAGCAAGCGGCACTAAAAGAGCCTGAGTGCCTCCATTTTGCTACAGCAGTCTCCTAAGGCTACACTTCTCTTCAACTAGAACCACAAAAGAGCAAGGAAGGGGGCTGCTGGTGTCCATGAGCTTTCTTGATGGCAGATAGCGGAACTGGCGGATACCTGGAACAGCGGGCCTCAACCTGCACCCCACCACACCAGTCAGCATGCTCCTGGCCAGGGAATGCAGCACTCGGCCTCCGCAATGCTCCACTCTGGCGCTGGAAGCGGTCCAGCCAGCAGTGACGAACAGATACTG
This sequence comes from Chionis minor, assembly GCA_013398295.1. Taxonomy (NCBI): domain Eukaryota; kingdom Metazoa; phylum Chordata; class Aves; order Charadriiformes; family Chionidae; genus Chionis; species Chionis minor. The sequence goes on along the minus strand of VZSF01002047.1, from coordinate 559,717 downwards.
CGGAGCTAACTGCAGTACAGTCCCTTTCAGGCATTGCTGAAACCTACAGCGAGGCTGCAGACTTGGGAAGGAAAGGATGGTAATGCTCCCAAGAATCAAGAAGGCAAAGGGACAGAAACAAGGAAATTTTTTTTTTTTTTGCTATAAGTCAAAAGCCTATCAAAAAAGGGTAGACCAGCAAAGAAAAAGCTAAGCTTTATAGGACCCAGAAAGTCCCCAGAGCTTATGGCAGCATGGTGTCAGGTACCTTATAGAAAAAGAGAAAGGAAGAAAATTACTATAGCAAAAGTATACGGAAGAAGAGGAACCCCCAAGCACTAAATCTGCAGACAGAGCTGAAGAAAGCTACAATCAGCCCTGGTTTTGGAAGAGGAGACTGAAGTGGCAAGACTAGGGAAAGATTTTCTGTGTGCAGACTCATGGCATGCGCTCGGTGAGACAAGCTGGGTGACAGAGGACAAATACTTGACTGAAGGCATTCCAGGGAAAAGCAAAGAGTAGAAACGTGCAATTCCAGAGGAGTGCAGAGGCAAAAGGAATGAAGGAACAGTCTGAGAATAGAAGAAATGGCCTCTTGTAACCTGATGTGAAGAGGTGTTACCAGATGGGAGAACCGGAGACGTGACAAGGACAGAAAGCAGAAGTGGGACAGATGGACGAAGCTTTGCGTAACTGAAGTCGCTACTGGTGGAAACAGGAACTCAGAAAGAACGCCATGGAATTGTCCCAACTTACCTTTCTGGTGATGATAGTAATTTTAGGCACGGTTGCTTCTGCAAAGGCGAAGAGTAGTTTTGCACCATGACGTATGATTCCACCATACTCCTGAGCTGTACCTACAAATGACAAACAATTTTTTTCACTCCAGGGAATTCACAAAAACTCCGTATGCAGTTGGGCAATTGCCATCATCCATTACTGCAGCAAACCTAACGGGAACCAGAGCCACATCAATAGCCAGGAGCAGGCAATATCCAGGCAACGTTCTCCATAAAACGCTGAGCAACTCTATAAAAAAATCTCTCACCAAAAGCTGAATATATTTGTGTGTAAGGTCACGGAACCGGAGCACTCACCAGATGGTCTCTTCCTAGGAACGAACTACAGTTACATCATTTTCAAGACTCCAAATGTGACTAGCAGTGAAAAATGCAACCTAGATTCACTTCTCCAGAAACTCCCTCCTCCAAACCCCCTTTTTTTCTGCACCACGCTGAAAGGCAGCTCGGCTACCACCCCAAAGACCTGTCCTGGTCTTCCTTCAAGCAAGCCCCGAGATGACAGACCTTAAAAGACTGAACACGAGTTCCTCAATAAGGATTCTCACAGCAGGTGCTTCTGGAGAATGGTCACGTGCAGCAGATACTGCCTTGCACTTGGAAACAGCAAGCCCATGCACCTTATTGCGAGGATTTCTGAATTTCAGGCCACTGGATATAACTCTACCGTTACTTTCTAGCAGTTTATCCACCTTCTGACTTTTGCTTTCAGCGTGCGAGATAGCCTTTAACAAGTACTTTGGGATTTTTGTAATGGATGATTTATTTTACTTTTTTTAAATGTAAGATTTTAAGTAGAAATTCTTTTGCGAGATTAACTTTTTAATAACTTGTTTGGTGGCTTTACTTTAATGCTTCCCCTGAAGTGTAATTTCAGGGTCTAGTAATTTATGCCTGTACTTACAAATGCCTCTTCTCAACTGCAGTTTCACTTTTGGTTCTTGTATTTCCCTCCAGGTGGGACCTGTCACGCCTGCAGAACCTTCCCAGCCGCAGACATGGGAACAGCCGTGTCGTCTCACCCCAAGAGGCGGTCTGAACCCAGCTGGGACGCTCGACCTAGACCTGGAAGCTGGGAGCACTCGCAGACCCTGTAATCTCATCACAACCTTAGTTTCAAACTCACACGTAGAACAGAGGAGCCAGGCACTTAAAAACACTTCGAGCGGAAGCTCAATTGAACGGTTTAGACTGTCATCTGCGGCCAATTAACATAAACTCTTTTCTGGCCACAGATTCAGTCCCAAACTTGTTCTTAACATGTTTTGATCCAGCTACAGGCTATGAATGCCTTAAACGTTGTCTCCAAGTTCCCAGCGTAATAGGGGTGCAATGTCAAGTGCTTCCGTCACTAACCCTGTGCGATGGTTTGTGAGATGGGCCTCTGTGACCCTTCTGCATTCCTTCTTCTCTACTGAACAGGGAGACGAGGCGACCACCACCCTCAGAATTTAGGAAACTGAAATTTCTAATGCTGATGTACTTATCTTGCCAAACTCCTTAACACAGAACAGTTTAGGATCATTATCAGGCTTCAGATCTCCGCTCTTTACCTTTCTCTACTTTTATTTATCTGCCGTTTCTCTGCTTTCAAACAACATTCTACTATGCGGTATTTCATTGGCTGTATGGAAACAGCGTTGTTCTTGCACTCTGAGCAACTGTCCAAATGGAGATTCCTCTAGTGGCCCCTGAAGTGAACTGAGGTGCTTCCAGAGGAGGAGGGTGCATCTGCAGCAGGAGAGGCGAGAGGGAAGAAGGTGGTTCTGTAAACACCTTCTGTATTGCCTCATTGTTAAAACATGCAAAATACATTGTATTCAAGAAGTGGAATGCTGACCTGTGACGTTTTGCTGTGTTGGTAGCTGTGGAGGCCTTGAGGTAAACTTTGTTGTATACAACAGTTTTAACCTCACAGTCAATTGTATGAAAGACTTGGCATGGTTTATCAATGTAACATTTATATTCCTCTCGCAATGTGTTTTTCTGACAGGTCATTTTAACGTTAACTGCTCATATAGCCTATGCTGAAAAAAGTCTAATCTCAGACTTGGCCTTAGCGATTCACCCAAAGCTTCTAAATCATGGGCATTTTTATCTGACAAATGCCTGGGAGCGTGAAAGAACCGAGGCTTTCAAAGAGACAGGGAGGGGCTTTGTGCGTAACTGAAGCAATGGCCATCAAGGACAGACTTTTTTCCCCCCCTATAGCTTCATCCTTTTACACATCTGGGCATTAAATACAGCGGATGAAGCTGGCAGATGAGGTAGACAGTTTTCTTTAACAGGCCACATTCCAATTGTGCTGGAATTGCAGAGAGTAGGACACGGCTTTCCAGAGCACGGCACGGCCATGCCAGCGCCGCTGTCGGCCTGCTGAACGTTTCAGCATTCGGCTCCTGCACGAGCTGGCCCTCTCCTTGAAGCCCAGCAAAGCTCCCAGAACACACCAACAGCAATTAGTGGCATAGTTAAGCACTCATTTCACATTCCTGCACTTTCCTGCGCGTTTCAGTATCCTTTTGCGCTGACTGCTGTACAGAGTTCCTCTCCCAAAAAGAGGGATTTTAAAACCTGGCTTATTGAAGTCTACTACAGCCAAGGTCTTCTCACAGAGTTTTTAAAATGGGGTTTTAACACCAACACCCCCCGGCGAGAAGTTGAAGCGTAATGGCAAAGCCTACCTGGCAAAAACCCAGGAACATCCACAAAAGTGATCAGTGGTATGTTGAAAGCATCACAGAAGCGAACAAAGCGGGCTCCTTTCACAGAAGAATTTATATCTAAGCACCCTAAAGTTAAGAAAACAGGTGTTAACAATGTCAATGATCTGCTAATGGCAGTAAGTCAAGGCAATATCCAAAAAAAAAAAAAAAATCACACTATTTTAGCTGTATTATCTTCTTAAAACACAAAAAAAAGCAGAACTTAGCTGTAGATAACGTGGAGATGATGTGTCATGAAGTTCTGCTGGTTTAGAACTCAGATTAGAGTACAAGCTACATTCAATAGGACTCATTTCATTTTTCTGACCGTTGTGCAGACTTTGTATCACAAAAAAATAGCAGTTTAAATTAATTGTATTCTTGTCATTTAAAATATTTTGTCACTTCCTCCTTATTGATAATTTTCAGATCAGTCATATTGAAAGGCTACAGAGTTCTCCATTTTAAAAAAAAGAAATTAAACAGTCCACTAATATTTTGAGAAAGATCAGTATTTTACATAAACACACTGCAAAATATTTGTTTTAGTGCCATTTAGAATTATATTATGTGCTATTATATTAAATGAAACCACGTTTTGTAGAAAAGCATCTATGTGAAACATCAAAAAATTAAAATAGAGAATATTAAGTGAAGACTAAAGCAATATTCAAACCTGTCTAGCACCTCGCTAGTCATACCTTGTTAAGATTACAGAAGAATGAAACATCATACCGGGTCATCTGATTTTCCCAAGCAAAAAGGCACAAAAATTAAAAACAAGCATAACAGAAAGTTCTAATTGGTAAAGTCACTTCAGAAATTATCAAGCTAAAGAGAGAGGAAAATCCCTTGCCATTTAAGAAGGGTGATCTTAGCTATAGCTCCATGTTGTACCTTCATATCTAAATTATTTGAGGTCAAAAGCATCACACTGGTATGTCTGAAAGCTTTCCATTGTTCGAGCTATCCCAAGTTGACAAGACAAAATAAATTTTTTTAAAAATCACCTCACCCTACGGAACAGTTTTAGGCATTTTAATGCTGTGGCAGGAAGTATGGAGTTTCCATATTATCCTTAATCTGGTTAATTGCAGACTGCTGCCAAATAAGCGGTGGTCACCTACGCACTCCAGTTCTGTGCTCCCACCCCTCCTCTTGTCCTGTGCACAGCACTCACTTAATTACCTGTGAGCAAGAGCACCTTGTTGATCCACTAAAGAAATTAACTGGATTTCAGTTAATTTTTAACACGTCCCAGCTGCATTACGATGAGATTTAAGACAAAGAGTGGTAGAAAAACACAGTGAGAATGGGTGTAAGACCACAGGAAACACAAACAGTTCATCTCACAGCCAGACAGCCTTACAAAGCAGGCAAAAAAACCCAAACCCAGAGCGGAGGCACAAACACTGTTAAAAAGTTTCATGCTGGAACCCTCCAGCCAACTCTAACCTGATGCTACTTTGGGTTGGTTGCCCACAATCCCGACAGTTCGTCCATTCATCCTGGCAAATCCAACAACAATGTTCCTGGCATAGGAAGGCATGATCTCGAAGAACTCCCTTTCATCAGCAATCTGCAAGGGCGAGAGTTAGGCAGAGCCCTATGACGACAGACATATATATGTATATTGACAGGCAAACACTAAATCAGGTATGTTAGTATCAGAACTCTTAAAACATTTGAGAATTTGCAGAATTTAAAAAAAAAAAGAAAGAAAGAAAAAGAAAAGAAACCAAACTTTAAGTCTTCTTTGCAGCCTTCATTCCAGGAATTAACTGGTACTGCACTTACTACCAAAGCTGCCACTTAAGCACTCCATCAGAGAACACCTTTATGACATTTCCTCTGTAGCGAGCCTTTTTTCCTCGCTGATATCAAATTAAAACTTTAACTCGGCCATTAGGAACTTCTATCTCGCAATCTAATTATTGACAGACTACACTTTGAAAGCCCACCTTTCCAGCGAATAACAGCAAATAGTACTTGGGAGAGCTCAGAAACCACCCCCCGACACGTTTAATAGTCTCTGTATTTCTTTGCGAGTTCAGAGCGCTTCAGTAAGAGGCCAACACATCCCGCTCGGCTGCGCGCGTCTCCCTCCCCCAGAGCCACCGGAGAATGGGAGCACTTTTATCTGCAGTAGAGGAATACAGGCGCGACGTCAAATACACCTCTCCAGAACCGCTGCTCCGCGGTAGCCGCACTTCCCTCTGGGGTTAAAGTCTGCCAAGTGACATCCACTGCTCTATAAAGCGGCATCAAAATTCACACATTCCAAAGAGATCATAATTATACATGGAGCAGTAGCGACACCTATACATGACTGCCTTGTGTTTTTTGACTAAATTCCTTGTTTTCAACTGTTTACAACAGGTTTGCCCAGACAGACTGCAGTTTGCCAGCCATTTCTGAGACTGAGGCAAATGAAAAGTTGTGAAGAATTATTAGTTTTATTTCTTTCCTTAATAATTCTCAAAATCTGTGGGCAGGTTCAGGGTGGTGGGTTTTTTTCCTAATTCACTTATTTTAGATGCCACCTTGTAACTTGGAACAGGTGGTGCTGAAATTCAGAACTGGAGAATCCAGAGATAAAACACACCTTGAGCTTGCTTTCTCCACTAAAACGGGTCTAAACGCAGCCAATTACAAACCGAAACATTAGCGGAATGAGCGTGAGGGAGAGGCAGTCAGATAGCAAAAAGGGAGACATCCAAGGGAGACATTTGTAAAGGGAGACAAGCACAGCTGAACTTCACCCCTCCCCAATTTGTACGTGCTGCCTGGGAAATGGAGTTATTCCTAACTTCATCATCCACCTCGGAACCCGGGGTCACCTGCCACTCAACGTGGGACAGGTAGAAGTGGCAGCTAGAAATTTTAATACTCAAAATTCGGACTCTCAGGGTGCTCTAGAGGGGGCTGTAACAGTTTCCTGTGATAAAACTTCTTTTATAACCACGTTCTCTGCCCAAGTGTTTATAATGTATTAAGTGGTTAAAACTGGAAAAGTGAAGTACTTAAAGTGAGGCAAGAGAATTACCTGCATTGCTTATGCTGCTTCAATAAAACCTCCACTGCAATACTAGCTTTCAGGTTTGGGGTTTTTTTTAAATAATAAGAAAAAATAAATTCAGCTGTTTCCTTCCCTGCCACCCTCCCAGGAGATCTGCCTCACTTAGTGAAAACTTAACGAGACTTTAACATTGGAGTTTCCAAGCTTTTGAATGCTTGACTTGTATTTAAAAAAATAAAAATGATTGTACTTACTTATTGTACTGTTCCTGTATGTAGCTGTCTCTCAGAATAAATAGAGAGAGGTAAATCTTTGAACACACTCTATGTGGTTTATAAAAGTGACAGAATTTAAGACAGTGATAACAAGGTGGAGGGAGGGGGGCAAGTGATGGCACTCAAGATAAGAGGGGAGGAGATTTTTGACCCCAGAGAGAAAACTGAATTACAGCATCTTTCACCTGTGCAGTTGTGCGTGCAGTACAAGAAGATGGATCTTGAAAACAAAAAAAACCTTAGGATTCCTTTCATCTCCTAAAATCTTCTTTTCCTGCAGTTTTTGTTGTCCCTTCATTCCTGGCTGCTACACAGGTCAAAATAGTAACTTGTGGAGACTAAAATAAAATCTCTCTTTGATGCCATTCGATTGGTTTCTTTCAGTTATTTACAGACGGAATACAATAGATTCACATTAACCTCTACAGTGCTCCCACGGGCAGACTTACGGAGTGTATGATATCCAGCATATCGTAGGCTTTCGTAGATTCAATCGGGACAACTGTGTCCAGCTCAGGCACCAGACGGTCACTGCAGAAAATAAGTAAACGTGAGCAACTCTATTGACAGCTCTGATGAACACTGAGACCCAAAACTTGGTTAAACAATGCCACCTCTCTGAGACTTCATGGAAAACGCTTCTCAAATACAGAGAACAGAAACAGGCCTCTTTGTCACAGCCACCTGTGCTTCAGGCCACTGAGCCCTCATGCACCAGGAGGACAAAAGCCTGAGGGATCTCTTCCTGAAGGAGACATCCCTTCTACAGGCACCTCTGCTTATGAAACCGTCTCCTAGAAATACCGTATCCTTTGTGACTAGCCGAGCCCAACACGACATATCGGGAGCGCCAGCAGGGAACTGGAGGCAGGCCAATGCTATCCATGGGGGTCTGCAGGGGGCACTGGTGCCATGTGGGACACGGCACTGGGAAAAGGATTTGGTAAAAGACGTGGCAAGGGGCAGAACTGGACCAGGCTGCAGCTCCAGTCCTTACAGCTGGACGGGCAAAATGGTTTCTCCCAAAGGCCGAGCAAGGTTTCCAGTCAAATATCTGGCTCTACTACACATTTCTAGCCCACATTTCTACTACATCCTTTCCCTGCCCACCTTGTGCACTTGTGTTTGGAATACACTGAACTGTAGGAAACCATTCCACACTTATTTCCCCTGTCACCAAACGTCCACTTTCAGCTTCTTCAGTTAATGGCTGTGTATAAAGAATCTTTGCTGTTACTCTGCTTAACTCAACAACGAACCTCCACTTGGCGTGGAGCTTCACAGTTAACAAGAACGCTGCCTCGGTCAGCAGCTGACTCCAGCCGTTACCTCCATCTCTGATCAGACCAGCTTCATTAAGGACCCACAAGTGTTAGCACTCACTGGCCCTTCGGATTCAGTCACCGTCCCGATGCGGGGGGTGTCCATTTTTATGAGTCACCACTGAGAAGGTTCAGGGAGTATTACTGTTTGTGCTGTTCCATAAAAACACTGATCTGTACTTGTTATAAATGGCATTTTGGTGGAGTTCTTATTGAATTACTATTTTAACAATGCTGTGATTTCTTACATTTAAAACCAGACAACACAAAGCTCTAGATATCCAATTTAAAACTGAAGGAAATTATCTTCAGTGCATCAAGATCAGGCAAAAACTAATAAGGCAAGCCCCAGGCTGTCTCTGTGCTCCCTCACACACAGACAGGACTGGAGAGGCACAACTCCTTGCTGAGAGCAAGAGATACATCTATTAATAGAATAAAACTGACAGCAACACTTCAAGTCTCCTCTCCACACGATTAAGAGTATCGCACGCAAATATCTCCATAAAAAGATACAATAAAACCTTAATCTGATGAAAGCAACCGATTTTAACATACTAAACCCCAAGCTACAAAACATTCTAAAACTTTTTGTCTATAGAGTAGATGAAAATGTGCTCTAAGTTGGGTCCGTTACCTGTGCCATCCCAAAGGATAGGGAAAGTGGAAAAATTAAATTATTGCTCCCATAAATTCACGGTGCTGTGGAGTACTGAGGGAAATTATAACGGCATTAAAATTAATAACCACCATCAAAATGAAGACATTACCCAGGAAATCACAAGTTTCAAAATCTCTTTCAAATCATCACAGATAAAGGACCTCTGGAGGTTCTTTATGTCCAGTGACTCCAGCAGAGGCTGAGAGCTGTGTTTCTTACAGATCCCACTTCGGGGGAAGGAACTGCTGCTGCTCCTCGTCAAAGCACTCGGCTGAAGCCTGCAACTGCTTGAACCGCTCCCACCCAGATCAATATTGCTTTTCATTCGATACAAAAGGGAAACCGTACTCGGTTACCCAGAACCTTGGCATACTTTGGGCTTTAGAGGAAACAGAATTTGTTTATAAGTCAAAGATAGATAAAGGTAAAAAAATCCCGCTGTACAATACACCAAATGCTGTGAACTAGACACCCTTCAAAGGTAGAGGCCATATTCACCAGCGGTCAACTCGGTACTATACGGAACCTTCCAACTCTTCAGAACCCAGGTCACTGACGTCAAAAACTCCAACCAACAGACATTTCAGCAACCAAGACTGACATTTTTCAACACCACAAAGAACCCACCCATCTAGAGAAAAAAAAATCCAACAGACAAAGCAAAACAAAACACCCCACCAGCTTCTGGACTTAACAGTGAAGACAAAAGCACGTTACATTTAATTTGCATCATTCCTGGCAATTTTTTGTGGCGTGAAAGTGATGCAGTAAGAAAGGAATTACTCTAGAGGGATGAGGTTTGACTGGAGCAGCACTAAGGACCAAACACATCAATTCAAAGCAAAAGGAGTCTATTAAGATGTCAGTATGTCCAGATGAAATATGACCAAATGTAAGCATTAAGACCACAAATGGGAGAAATATTGGAGATGCCGCTATAAAAACAGACAGATTTAACAAATAGATCTGCCTTCACATGTACAAAGACTACTAAATTGAAGTTCTCAGTACCAATTACTGAGCATTTATTTTACTGTGATCCTCTAATAAAGTATCTGGTGCTACATAAAAGACTGTGTCCCTTAAAAAAATAAAGAACTAATCTCATAGGTTAGTAGGTACAGCGTAACTGACAGCTTCTCACAAGAAAATAATCTGGCTATTACGAGATGCATTGATTAAAAAACCCAGACTGTTGTTTCTATAATGAAATTAAAATACCCCATTCAAGTCTATAGAGGGTAATTATCCCAGTACAACTTGTTGAATGCCTAGAAGGAACGTGATAACCTCGGAGATAATGCTCCAGATTTACTAAATAACATAAGAGATTTGCTTTGGTTCGTCACTATCAAACCAGAACAGTCTTCCAGTTTAAGAAACACCTAAAGATCAACACCTTAGAAAAATCAGGACCAGTAACTAATTGACCTGTCTGACCATTCTCTAACAGCAATTGGCAAATGTATTTCTCTAACAGTGAACAAGGTATTTCAGGTACAAGAGCAGGGATTTGTAAAAATCAATCCAAAAAACTTCCCCAAGCAAATTATTTCAAAGACAACCCAAAGAACAGTGAAGCATGAAGAGAAGATAACTTTCCCAACTCACATGTGAAAATCTTCATGCCTGCAAGAACCACAAGACACAGACCACACACATGTGCAGAAGTGAAAGGAACGAATCCAGGAGCAGCTCCCACACAGGAGAGGGCGACAACCTCTTACTGGTTCCCTACAGAAAGGGCTGCGCTGGGGGTGCAAATGGATTTCACGTGGAAATGCTTTTTCTCCAGTGACATTCTCTGTCTTTAACACTACCAGCAAAGCTGTCTAGCCAAACAGCCCCATGCTGGCTCGCTGGCTGTCCCTCTATCTCTTGAGAAATTCTCTGATAAAAGTCCAGACAGTTGCCATTCTTCTCTTGAAATGACTCACGTCCTTTGTTATGTTGCCAACTACACAACAAGCCTGACAGTACCCAACACATACAACTTTTCGCCTCCTTTCCCTCCTTGTTGCTTCCCCTCCTCTAACCTAATGAACAGAATTTACCCAACAGACACCCGACTGACAAAGCAGGGCATGTTCTCCCCTGTGACAGCCCATCTGTATAGAGATGACTTTTCCCCCTATTTCCCTACACGGCCTGGATAACATTGTTTTCAGAAAATAAAAAAATTAAATCTAACAGCGAGCATGTATGTACATACACATGCATGTTGACACCCTTCCCGTATTCACAAACCACAATGCGGAATTATCAGCCAAAATTCCAGGTACAAAGCACTCGTCTCTCTACACTCCTCAAGCCAGAGAAGCCACGAAATTTGGTGGTCAGAGAACACAGGTCCCAGCCAGTTTCCTCTTACCTGGGATCATGGCATTCACAGACTGGGGCTGGATCGCGGTTGCTAAGAGGTAAATAATTAAAGAACTCTCGGAGATTAAGCAAAGCATCTATATCGTTCTCAAAGGCTCTGTGCGCAACTCCTGGAAAGAAACAGTTAAACAGTTATTGAAATTATTTTGCAAGGTTTCATTTTCAACTACGTACCAATAAAGATACAAAGAAGTAGCAGCAAAAATTTTTAAGCCTCAGCTATTAACAATTGGGTGTTTTAAGCCACTGCATTTGACCAGCTAAAAATACCTAGAAAACGTGTGGCTATATCAGACTTCCTCCTTAACAAGCCTGGATTGTTGACCTCATATTTAAAATACTATAAACGGGTTTATCAGCTGTCACAGACCTAGCTGGATCCCAGCCTTCTGGAATTCAACCCAGGTTCCTGGGCTGCACTCAAGCTTTGGACTACAAGTNGGGGGGGGGGGGTTTGGTTCATCATCAGTTCAATTCAGATAGAATTTGAGATCCCACAGCCATTTCGAGCCTCAAGAAGATCCATGAGTCACCAAGTTTTCCTGGGGAGAGGGGGGGGAAGCACTTCATCTCACATTGACCTTCTTAACTATAAACCATTGAGTGGCAATCAATCGTGTTACTAAGTAAACAAGGGATTGTTAACAATCTTCCAACCCCTGCAAATTTCCGGACAACAAACAAAAAAACCCCACACCACCCCAAGCCTGCTTTGCTAAGCCTTGCCCTCCAACAATCCTTCCACTTCTAGAATCTTCTAGAATGGATTTGTTCCTTTCTCCGCCAAGTCCCAGAACTCTCCCCCGCTCCCACTTTTCCCATTTTGTTTTCCATTACTAGAAAGGACCAGCAGAAAAGCCCTGTTCAGAGTAAGACCTGTGCTTAAGTAGAGTTTTATCACTGCGACTCGTGACATGAGTACAAAAACCTGCATTAGACAATCAGCAGTTTAGCTGGAACAATTATGTCATTTCCTTTACAGAACAGTGAGTCTGTTGAGTAAACTACCCAGCTCTCACCTGATACACTAGTGTGCGTCTTCGCACCCCCAAGCTGCTCTTGGGTGACATCTTCATTGGTAACAGACTTCACTACATCCGGGCCGGTGATGAATAGGTAGGATGTATCCTGGGAGAGGGGACAAAAGCAAAAGCACACAGTGAACACTACACCCAAGCTGCAAAAGCACCTAAGGAACAGCCACAGTCTCTAGAGACTTTCCCCCAAAATAAGAAAACCGTAGAACACAGGGACAAATTTCATCAAAATCCTTAATGCGTTATGTTAAAAATCTGCAGAAAATGCAATTATTCACAGATTATGTGGGAAAGAGATTCTTGACTTTTCATGAAAAATAAGCTTAATCCGAACCAGGAGATCACCTCAAAAAAAACCAAACCAAACCACACCGCCAAAAAAACCTCACCACACACACAAAAAACCCCACCCACAAACCAAACCCCTTCATGTGGGGTTAGTTTGCCTGTGATCAATGTTACCAGCAGCAGGACAAGATACTCTCCACCCTTACCTTCACCATGAATGTGAAATCAGTTAAAGCAGGAGAATACACAGCTCCTCCAGCACAAGGACCCATAATGAGGGAGATCTGTGGAACTACCCCAGAACACAGAACATTTCTCTGTAGAGAAAACATAGAGGAAAAAATAGGGAAAAAAAAAGAGACATTAGTTTTACCAAAAAAAAAAAAAAAAAAAGTATCTTTAAGTCTGTGCGTTTGCTCTATTTACTGGGAGACATATCTGGAGAGAATGTCTTGATGCAAGTAGAACCAAAATAATTTTGTTGCTACTGTTTTGCCTCTTTCTATTCCCGTACATTTGATTTCATATACCATGCAAGGACTGCAAAGGAAGGTGGCATGTGGTGCTGCAGGGGCAAAACCCGCACCGAGCCTGGAGTCGCAAGAAGTGTTATGTACCTGAAATTTGAACATTTCGGTACGCTATCGCTCAGAGGCAGAAGTAAGATTTACTAACCACCTGCGGCAGAGATTCTTTTGAAAAATCAAATTCCTGCACCAGCTTGAGTTTTACACAACAGTGAATTACTGCTGTCCACCAACACAGATGGCATGCTGTCCAAAAAAACGTTTACATTGCTCAACTGGATTACAACTGACTTCTGTAACTGCTCAACTGCATCATCCCAGATTGCACTAATCCAGAAGACCGTTAGCATCTGACTGACTTGCCGTCCCACCTGCTCGCATTCCTACTGAAAGCACAATCACCTTTATGGTTTGTGCACTTACTTTAAAACTGTGTGTTTTGGTAGGCATAAAAATAATGTCAATTCAGGGGAAAAAAAAACATCAGTAACGTGTCTAGAGGAAAAATTCTTACATTACCCACAAAAATATCATAGAAACATAAAACTTTCACCAGTCCAATCAATATTGGATACCCCCAAAGGGTAGGGTTAACACTGTACTGCATAATGGTCTTTGAACAAGAAATCTCCGACTTGCATCTTTTTTTCAAAACTTTTTTTCCCCACTGACCTACCATCTTGACAGAACAGGCACTTGGTGTTTCTGATCCGAGTTTCTCAAGTTTTCTTCAAATACACAGTGTTTGATTTCTCAGCCCTATTGAAAACAAATCTGCTGTGTGAAATTCTTAGCATGTCTGTATTTTGGAGGAGCCACGGAGACAGCTGGTGGTGGATCACAACCATCAGTCACCTAACAAAACACCCTCTGAACTACAGCATGTCCACCTGTCTCAGACAAACACTCGACAGAAATCACATCCCTACACAGGCAATCTACACCTCACTGTGAATTCGACAGTTAAACAGTTGTTTGGGGGGTTCTTCCAATTAAGTAAATTGCCTGTTCTTTCATTCTTAGGACAAAGTGCACTAAATAGTGCAACTTCTACAGAGCTTTCCATTGTTTCACAAGACTCAGCATTACCCTTGTAATTTACATGGGTAAATGAAACTAAGAGGTACCATCAATTGCCGAAAGCCAGTAAGAGAACCAAGAGGACAGTTCAGGCCTCACAACAGTTCAGGCCTCACAAGCCCCTATATATGCTGCTTTATTCACCAGATAACAGTGGCTGAAATAGGATGATGATAACCTAAAAGTTTACTTGCAAACACAGACTTTGTCCATCTTTGTGGATGCCAAGCTTCTGGGTCATCCAGCAGCCGACTTACCAAAAATATATCTGCATAGCCTGCCAAGGACTCCACTCCCTCCTGGATACGGGCTCCTCCAGAGTCATTCAGCCCAATCACGGGCGCCCCAACCAGGGCAGCTTGATCCATGACCTAGTGATGAATACAAATGCCTCATTATTGACCTAGCCAAGCTAAAATCCCAAAGCAACCACCCCCCAAAATGTACATCCCCTAGAAAAGGTCTATACGTGCCCGAATGTGAGCTGCCTACAGAGCGCTCAGCTTCTCCTTTATTTGTATTAACTACCACAGTCACTAAGTGCTTACTGGGATATCATGTATTGACTCTTCAGACTGGAGGCTAAAAGATACACATTTAATCCCTCTCATGACCTTTAATATTAAGCTGCCTTAGTAGCTGTGCGCCTCCATACTCGCACTTGATTATCCGAACCCCCTGCTAAGTGACACAATCACAGGAGTTTGGACCAGAGAAGTCCAATCTCTCTCTGTTCATAAGAAGTTTCCACTGTACCTTAAACATTCCCTTATGTATGTCTAATCTGATCTTAAAAGTTTATTGCAGTGGTGATTGTGTAATCTCCCTAAGCACTATATTCTAATGCTTGATTATCCTTCTAAGAAGTTCTTTGAGAAGACTAAACTAAATCTTTCCTCCGGAAATTTAGAAACATTACTTCTTTCTTGACATACAGTAGACAGCGAGAGCAATTAACAACCCTCTGCCTCCACCTTCGTAAACATTCAAGTACCTCAACTCTCCCTTCTGTCTTCTTATTTCCCTTCATGTTTCTAGACTGAGCATCACCAATTCAGTCACACTGTTCTTTCTGCATCCTATTTTCTAGATTTCTGATCGTTTTGGTTACTTCCCTCAAGATCATACACAATACTCCAACAGAGGCTTAAGTGGGAGGATTGAATTTCTTACATTCTTTACACAAAATATTCCTGCTTATTAGATCCCAGTATAATGTTTACCATTTTTGTAACTCTACAGCACAGGCGTATTATGTTAAGATCTGCTTTAACGTTAAGATCTGCTTTAGCTCCGACATAATTTTCTATAAAACTACACGCTATCAGTCAATCCCCATTTTGAATTTTGAAGTTGCTTTCCCAGCCCGGTATTAGCCTTTTCCATCATTGTTACAGAATTGTATCTTATTTTGGATGACCTTTAACTTCTTAAGTTTTTTTTTAAACTTCAGTCCTGTCTTTCAGAGGGCTTGCAGCATCAACCATGAATTTTATACCGCTTAGAAACACAGTAACCATACTGGGTCTCACTCAAATCAACAGTATCTTAGCAGTACCAAAACCCCAGCCTGAACAGGAATCAAGGACAGCCACCTCTGTGCGGTTCTAAAGCGGCTTTGCTCCTACTTGCAGCCAATTCAGTATCAAACAGGGGTTCTTCCTACTTCGTGCCTGGATGCCCATTTAGAAGTTGAAGTATTGCTGTTGCAGACACACAGAATGCCTTTAAAAGTTAAATACAACCCCCCATTTAAAAAGCACCTGCATGATTGCAAACGGAGGCTTTGTGAGCCATGAGCGGCCTTGTTTGCTGATGTGAACTTTACGCAAGGCATTGTCAAATGCTTTCTTAAAAATCAGTTGAATTGACATTTATTGCTTCTTCCTAGAAGGCCTGTTATCCTATCAGGAGAGGTTAGTGAAACGAGTTCACTGACACATTTTACTGCTTTCCGGCTTATATATGGGTTCATTATTTATGTTAATTATTTATTTCAAGGCTTTTCCAGACACTGAAGTTCTTCCTAAAATACACATAAATACGCACATTCATACTGCTGAAAATGTGTTCATATATTTGAGACCAGACATTTCTTTTGCCATAGCAGTATTTGCAGGGAACGTATCAGGATTCATTCTCATAACCACTCTTCTTCCTCTCATGGACTCAACCATCGTTTTGAAACGTGACATCATAGACACACGTATGTTCGCACGCTTTAAAGCGTTCCCCACCACAAGCGGGCACCTATTACTCAAACGAGCCACATGAAACCTCTGTTGCTTCAGGGAAACCATCACAGGCAAATGCACAAACATGGTCTGAAAGACCACAAGGCTCTTCTGCAAAAGTAACAGGCAACCTGTAGCCCAGACCTACCTAACCTAGAGCTTTGCTGCAAGATGCCAAACATTGCTCCCTCTCTGCAACTCCAGGAAAAAGTCCCAAATGGGAAACAATTAACCAGCAAAGGGACAGATCTCCAGGGAAGCCCAGCAACGGGAGAGCAACTTCACTTCCGTGTTATTTTACATCCATTAAGCCACTGGTAAGGTTTGCAGGAGTCAAGATCGTCTCTTTTACAACAGATTTCTGCTCCCCAGAATTCAACCCAATAAGAAGAACTAAGAGAAGCGAGAGAGATACCACACCACCCACCCGGTCTTTTTTGAGCTCTCTACTGCCCAGGCTGCAGCCTCAAAGACTCTGAGCCTCAAAGGAACTGATGCATCCAGAGCCTTCAACCTCTGGAGCCTACCCCTGACGTTGATGCCAACCAAGAACAGTACCAACTAGGAAAGACTCACATTGTTTTCTAGTTCTGCTACCAGCACTCTCCCCACTTCTTCAGAAATAAGAGATCAAAAAAAAAACCCAAACCCAGTCGAAAGCATCCCACCACTCCAGTAGCATTACATCCCTCCCGAATGCAAAGAGACACTGCAAAGCTCCAATGTGAACGGCTAACATCTAGTTCTTCCCAGTACCAAGACTTGGTAAAGCCAAGTAGTTATTATCCAGCCCAAAGTCTTTGTGTTTTCTACTTTTATACCTCTTCATTGCTGAGAAGGCCATACAAAAAGTTGTTATTTCCATCAGGAGAAAAGGCCTTGCACACCAAAAAACTTGTTTCTGATTCCCTAGCAATAAAACTGAGGAAGTTTTCACCAGCCCACACCACTGAACACTCACGTATGAAAAAGTTCTCATCCTCCTCACCCCTTGCATCCAAACACCAGCTTTTCCAGTGAGACAAGCAGACAAATGAGAACAAATAGCCACGAGGGCCTGATAACAGAAGCTCTGAGTATCAAGGTGACCTCCAAGTTGTAAAACTGTTTATCTTCAGATTGTTTACTTGTTACGTTTGCTTTTTATAAATATTATACACTTCCACGTAGCACTGTTTATAGGAAGAAGTTTCTCCCAAGTCATTTCACATTTCTCCAGCAGACAGCAGCTAGTTAATTTATATTTGTACTTTTCAAGTCTCTGTTGTCTTCGGTAGCACAGTAGAAAAGGCAACTTAATTTAAACAAAAAAAAAAAAAAAAAAGCTCCTTCATACTTGAAAAGCTTCCAAAAGGTACCTCTCTGCTCACCTGTGCTTTCACATCTTACCTGACACGAGGAGGTAGGCGTTTTCAGGTTGCCATAACATACACCAGAGTCCACTAAAGTCAGTCACAAATAATTTTCTCCAAAGTCATTAAC
Source organism: Chionis minor (assembly GCA_013398295.1). Taxonomy (NCBI): domain Eukaryota; kingdom Metazoa; phylum Chordata; class Aves; order Charadriiformes; family Chionidae; genus Chionis; species Chionis minor. Next base: position 541,926 of record VZSF01002047.1, on the reverse strand, counting down.
ACAACAGATTGGGAAGAAAAAAATAAGGACGCTGACAATTTTTTGGTTTATTTTCTCCTGTGAAGTATTACCTTGCAGATCTTCTGGGCATGAGCTCCGGATAAACTGCCTCCAAATACAGTAAAATCCTGGGAGGAAAACAAATTTTCAGATTAGGGAAAGAATCACTGCAGTGAAATGTTGCAAGTAAACAGTATAATCCTACAATACTCTATATTTGGTACACTGCTCCAAAACAACTCGACTCCTTTACTGCAGCCTGCAGATCAATCCTGTTCAATCCAAGCCCTCTTTACAAGCGAAACCATCTTTCATACACATTCACCAGTGGATTCTATGTTAAAAATCACAAACTTACTCGGTCTCATTTGCTTTTATTTTCCTTCACAGAAACGTTCTCTCTTTCTACAAAGACATGTTCCTCTTTGCCCTGATTTGAGTGGATTTGATTTGAGGACTAATTTCTCTTCTAATGCTTGGGGAAACTGCACTTTTAGAAGACTCTAGTGTCTGAATTTGTGAAAATATTGACTTTCTAGCCAGCTATGCTGTGCAGGTTTCAAGGTCTCAGTGTTTTCAAGATCGCCAAGTGCAGGGATGAGGAAGAGCAAGACCTCGGCACTTAACCCAAGCCAGCTGACATGATTATTTCATACCATGAATGTCACATTCAATGTAAATTAGAAATTTGCTGAGTAGTTCTCTCTCTCCTTTGATGGCAGCGATCCAGAGAACTTCTTGCCCCAGTGCTGAACCCCTGAACCCTTCCCTTCCTCCCAAAGCCGTAGCGCTCGCAGTGTCCCACATTTGCTGTCCCCAGCTGGGAGTGGGAGTGCACAAGTTCCTACAGATAGAATGGGCTGAATATGATCCTTGTATATTTTGTATTGATATCTGGGTCAATATTGGTTCTTTAGTGTTATTACTGTTAACTATCTAGTCTTATTCTATTAAATCTGTTTATATTTCAGCCCCAGGGTTTCCTTGTTTTTTCCCTTCCTGGGTGGGGAGGGTCATCGCGTGAGAGAATAATTGTCTAAATGACAATAAATTGTTGTGGATTTCTCAAATCATAACACTCTGTCATGGACATTATCAATACTGGAGCAGTCTGGAGAAATTTCACCTGTGAGGAGAGTGTCACTGCAAGCGGCAGCAGCAGTAGGATATGTCTGCAAACAGGCAGAAGTTGCAAACTGAAAGCATGCCATCATTGTGCATTCATGAGTTACACTTCAAGAGTTTATTATTATTTTATGGGTGCTGCAAGAATTATGTCAGCCAAAACTGATTGTTGGTGCTACCTCTGGGCCTGAGCAGTAACACCCTGAACAAGCAACACGAAGCCCTGGGACTAATCCAGAAGAGAAAGGGGATGTTGACACCTACTGGCACCAACAGAGCCCAGAGCCAACTTCTGGCAAGTCTCTCTGATGTGTTCCCACCAAGTCTTACTCTCAAAGAAGCCCTAAAAACTGTGTGGACAGAGAACAGCATGACTATGGCTAGCAGTTGAACCAAAAAGGAAGGAACATCTCAGGTGGCAGCTCAATTTGGAGGTGAAAAAGTTCTTTATATATAAATATATTAAATATATACAAATATATTTAAAAAAAAAAAAGGTGTATCATGAAGGAGCACATTTAAACTCTTTTAATATAAAAACTCCCCTCTACTTCTGTTGTTCTACAATTAAGGTTTGTGTTCGGCTCCTATCTTATGTTCAGACCCACATAAGAGCGTCATCCTTCCTTG
>VZSF01002047.1:522780-534827 GCA_013398295.1 Chionis minor | reverse complement strand
GGGGCGCGGCGGCGCTCAGCGGCGGGCCCCGGCGGCGGACACGGGCCGGTAAAGGCGGTGTCCGCCCAAGCAGGAGGCCGGGCAAGGGGGAGCAGCCGGCTCTTCGGGTAGCGGCCGCCCCGGCCCGGCGCCCCGCGCAGCCGGGGGAGCTGCCCCAAGGCGGCCCGGGGTTCCCTCATTAACGCGCCTCTGTCTGTGCGCGGGGGTGCTCCCATGGAGCGGCGGGACAACGAACCGGCTCCTCCCCATCTCCTCTTTCGGAGATGCTGGGTTTGGCTTTGGAAAAGCCCCAGGGACGCTGGAAGACTTGTACTCCGGTAATGGAGGCGGCAAGCAGGAGCGTTCAGCTCTGGAGCGGGGCTGCCCTCTGCCTTCTCCCAGTGCTAGCAAGGATGTGTCATGCGCCCAGTGTCCTTGGGACACACCGGCACTGGTGCTCGGCCGCCCCTCCGGCTCTTGTCACAGCACGCTTTCACAGGGACGAAGGAAATAAAGACCTCGTAAAAAAGCGAGCGGGTGAGGGTGTCTGGGGAATACACGTGGCACCGACCAAGTGACCTGGCTGCAGCGTGTCCGTGATCCAGACATCTGGTGTCGCACGTTCCCAGGTAGTTCTCTGGCTTACAGACGCAGCCATCTGGATACCAGACCGTTAACTTGGTACCCCAGTAGCCCACCAAGAGATGGCTGGAAGGAACGGCCATGGTGCTAGGTGAATATTGCCTTCCATGCCCATAGTCTAAGCACAAAGAAGGACAGGAGCATGGCCCTGCAGATATCACAAGGGTAAGTCTGAAGAAGAATGTCCAAGAATGGAAACTCTTGGATTACATAGCATATACAAGCTGTCATATAATAATCCATTTTGGAATGGCTCTCGGGCTCCAGTCCAGCCTCCTAGTCGGAACAGTCGGCGCTGAATTCATACCAGTTTTCTCAGGGCTTTGTCAGTTGGATGGTAAGAGCCTGCCAGGATAGGGACTGGCACACCTTTCCCAGTCTGGTTCAGTGCTTGACTGGCCACATGGAGAAACCAATTCCCCTCCCACCCCTTCTATTCAGTAGCAACCTGCCCTGTTTCAGTTCAGGGCAACTGTCTCTGGTCATCCAGCTACACACTTCAGTAACGAGAGGTTAGTGAGGAGACAGACAGGCTCTTCCGTACTGGGAAGGAGCTACTAGGGGTGAACCCAAAGTCTTCTCTTCTTCAGGCTAACAAAGATAAAGGCCAGTCCCTCAGCCTCTCCTGGGGCAAGTGCTCCAGCCCCTCACCATGATACTGTCCCTCCTTGCTATGATGTCCCAACCTGGATACAACTGTACAGTAAGAGATCCTCTCAAAAACCTTGCCCGAGTCAAGGCAGGTGACATCCACTGCTCTTCCCTCACCCACAGAGCTAATCATCTCATCATTAGAAGGCACCAAGGTTGGGCATCCATGATTTCCCCTTGGTTAATCTATGCTGGCTATTCCCAATCACCTTCTCCATCATGTCCCCAAAAAAGGTGTCCAAGAGGACTCATGCCACAGTTTTCCTGAGAGACCGACTGCCTTACGGTCCCCGAGATTATCCTCCCCGCTCTTTTTGTAGATGGGTGTAAGCCCAGCCTTTCCCCAGTCATCAGGGATCTCCCCGGCTCTCCATGACCTTTCAAAGACGATAGTGGCCTCGCTATGACACCTGCCAGCTCTCTCGGCACACTTGGGGCATCCTGTCCGCTCCCCCGCACATGTCAAACTTTCTCAGTGACTGCTGACTCAGTTGTCTTCCAGTACTGGTAGCCCCTCTCCTTGAACCCTGCCTCTAGGAGATCTTGTCAGTGAAGACGGAGACAAGGCAGGCGTTGAGTACCTCGGCCCACACCCTACCTACCATCAGGCTGTTTCAGCCTGTAAAGTTTCCAGCCCCCAGCCAGAGTAACGTCAGGATGTTAGCTGCGTTCCTGCCAATCCACAAGATAGCTGCTCCTCCGCACCAGCTAAACAGGCACTTGGCACTCCCCAACCAGGCTCAGCCAAAAACCAGGAAGCGCAGGTTCTCCCTGGTCACAAAATAGCCCAAGTAGGAAAGAGACAGCAGGGGCTGTTGGAAGCAAAAGCCTCCACTTGCCCTCAGCAGGAAATACCTGTATGCTGCAGGTTGGTTAAATATCATTCAGGCTGGCTCTGACAGCTTCTTCATTAAAAGTAAATGTCAAGAGCAATTCTGCAACTTTAGAAATTAAAATTACCACTCTTCAGATCATTGGTGGCATGCAAAAAAGGTTAGAAACCTGCATTCTGGGAACAGCAAGGTTCCAAAAAGACCCCATCGGGATGAGATAGTTGGCGTGCCTCAACAGCACGGCAACGGGGGTTACTAGAAGCAAAAAGGCATTCTTCAAATAGTTGAAGTTCTGCCCAATAGAAGAGTATAGGGGGAAAACAGAATTATAAACTGTTGCAGGTTACATGTAAAAAACAGAATGAAGAGGCCAAAAAATACTTTTAGGAACAACTTGCTAGAAGTATGAAAACCAGTAAATTCTTCTCCAAATACATGAGGAAATGGAAGCATGCCAGAGAATCTGGCAATGAGACAAATCAAGATTAAAGGGATTACTTGGAGGCTCTACAACCATTGCAGAGAAAAAAAAAAATTGTTTTACATCCGAACTCAGTGCAAAAGAACTTGAGAAGATTTCTGTGCAATAAAACCTGTTTGTTATTTGATGAAGGGATACATTGGAGGCTCTGTTTCACCATAAAAAGTAGGAGATTGAGTTATAAGAACAAATCATTAACAGTAATACTAACAAGTCTGCAGGACCAAATTGTTTTCACCTCAGTGTTGCAAGACAGTTCAGAGATGAACAAGCCTAAATATCAAGTCTCTTCCTAAAAACTCATATCACAGGTGGCTATTGCAATGCCAATTTTTAAGGCAAGCATTAAGGGATTTAAGAAAACTATAAACCTGTAAATCCAATATGAACTGTGAAGCAAAATAGCAAAAAACCAAACCTACATCAAAACATAGTATTAGTGAACACGTAAATAAATAGGACACACTGGGGAGGAGTTGACACAGGTTTTGTAAAGAAATTCATGCCATGGAGACCTAGTGGATTATTTAATGAAGTCAAACATACTCCAGGGAGATTTAGTTCCTATAATTACTAGGATTTCCAGAGGTATTTGAGAATGTCTCTTATTAGAAGCTCTTGAAACTAAGTTGTCATTGGATGAAAAGGAAGGTCCTGTCATGAACAAACAGTTGTTTAGGAAATAAAAAGTAATTTTTCACGCTGAAACAATTTTACCAGCAAGTTCCACAAGAGTCTTGAGTTGGGAGCTATTTGGTTAGTCACAACTGTGACAGATCTGGAGAAGGGACTTAGTAAGGTGTAATTTCATGCCAAGACAGTGATTTGGTTAACAACAATTATGATGCTTGACTGAAGAATCAGCGAAGGACCTCACAGAGCTCAGAGAAATGAAATTCAAGTGGATGTCAAATGATGCACTGGGGAAAACCAATCCCAAGAAAACATACACATCAGACATTTGAACTGTCTGTTACCAAAAGGAGTAAGTTCATACTGCCTCTGCAAAATCCATCAGCTCAATTTTCAATAGCAGTCAAAAAGCAAACTGAATATTAGTAGCAAAACAGAAAATACATTATGCTACGTAACAGCTCTATGGTAAATCTGCATCTCTAATATTGCATGCAGTTCTTGTCTTTTGCTGTGCTTTGTGCCCCACTCTTCAAAATGAGATATGCATCTATGATTTTGTATCATCTCTAGCGTACATACATACACATTTATATACCCCCAGAAAGACAGAGAGAACAGAATTGATCGAGTGTATGAAGTGAATTCTATAAAAGAAGCACATCAATAGTCCTCAGCCTGGAAAAGGGACAGCTGAGGTAAAGTGATGGACACCTGCAAAATCAGGAGTGGCATGAAAGGGGAGGCTGGAGATTAACCGTTCTCCAGCTATTCCAAGACAAGCCTTACGGGCTTCAGCCGGAACCGGCAGATGGATGATGTGTTACAAACGAAGAGGTACTTCTCCTCACCACACAGCTGAACTAAGAATCTACTTACCACAGGGTACCCCGTATGCCAAAAGGGTTTGGAAAGCACACGGACAAATCAATGGAGGGAGAAATCTGTTTAAGACTATAAAATGCAAAGGTGTCGCTGCTGTCTTTAGAGGTCCAAGACACAAACTGCTGGTAGACTACGCTAGCAAAAATAACACTACATGCTCACAGTATTATTAGTGTTCCCCACGTATTTGTTGTTGCTTGCTTTTGGAAGCAGGGTACTGGACTTAGTTCTGACACAGTCATTCTTACAGCCCTATATTGTTAGAATTGTTAAGTCAAATACTGTCGCAGAGAAGAAACAGAAAGAAAAAAATTCTCCAAGCAGTTCCTCAAGAAGCCCCTGCAATGCAATTCAGTAAAGAGGAGAAAGGATTTTGAGGCCAAATCCAGTTACAAGAGGGCTTTAAACCATGAGAAAAGTCTCCTGCTATTCAATTTTTCCATGTCCAGTCACATGGAAAATACACACAAAAATATATTTGTGTATATTTTTGGTAAACAGAAGTAGTCCATAAAAAACAATTCCATCATCAATTTGTATTCCTGTAAGAAACAGTCCAAGGTCATCAACGTCGGTTGATTTGTTGAGCCAGAGGAGCAACGTAGGTGTATAAGAGGTAGATTCTTGTTCCCAGAAAAGTATGTACAGCAGCATTCTCACTAAACCCAAATTAAACTGGAATAAGTGCAGAGCTGAACCAGTATTTCTGCATTAGCAGTTTGGCTCAGGATCAGCTTGAATATTTAGTGCTAATCCCAGATCATCTCTACTTGCTTTGTGCTGTTCCAAACCAAACTGAAGTGAAAGCCCTGTTCTGACAAAACTCCTGCGCTCCTGGAAGCCCAGGTACTGAACCGACTCACGACTTGCCCTAGAGATGAGCTGAGGACCCATAAAAATAAGCAAATCTCAGACAAGATAAAGCCAAAACTGGATTCATAGGTACTAAAACCAGAAGGGACTGCTGTGATCACGTCAGACACGCTGTAGAACATGAGACTGTTTCAGTAAAATGGTCTCTGAACTGCATATTTTAATCAATTATCAGACACTGGTACATTGTTTAAAAAAAAAAAAAAAAGAGAGAACTTTATATTCTTTGTCTGTTATAGTGAAATAATCAGTACTGGTTTCTCAAAAAAGCTCGTCAGAAGACCTCTGAGGGAAGATAAAGTGTTTGTCAGGGGAGTAACTACAAAGCATCTACAGAAAAAGGCAGTTGTCCTCTTCCGGCTTCAAAACAAGAAAAAGCAACAAGGGGATTAACAATCTACCTGTCAGCAGGCAGAAGATTTTTCATTACAGAACGCCGGAAATGCTTTGGTCAAAGAAAAGCTGCACAGAGGCCATACGGATCTAAAAGTCACCTTTAGGAAATCACAGTAATAGTTATTTGCCTGCATGGGGAAGGAGGCAGCCAAGGAAACAAGCAAGACCAGTGTTTTCCAGCAGTTTTTCTATCCCACTTACAACTAAGACCCAAAGGAGAGAGGTCAGAACACCCCTGCTTAAATAATAATAAAAAAAAACAAACTACCAAGCTAAACACAATCTATTTTTTGAAAGAGGGTCTCCCTGTGTGAGCTTCTGTAGTACTTCTCCACCTCCCAGCTCAGTGGGCAGCTGGGAAAATGCCCAAAGAGGAAGGGAACAATGCTTCTGGAAGCAAAATTCAATGGCCAGCTCTTATGCAAATGCAGAACTTGCTAACACACACCCCCCTCCCCCATCATTACAATTTAATAAGCTGTCCAAATTAATTTTGAGCTCTTGCTATGTGATTTGGAAAGAGTCATCATCCTGAGGGGGCTAGCACATGTAAGAGCTACAACAGGAGTGAAGTGTTACTACATCTGAATCGATAGAGGACCTGAGATTTTCACGGCATGCACAGAAACGAAGAACTCCCAGCCTAAACAAGGAACAGTTGATTTTGGATTTATGGTACTGTATCCTGGCAGGGGGGAGAAGTCTGGAATAACTTTAATTGCTTGGCAACACCAGAAAAAAAGAAGCAGGAGATGGACTGCTGTGAGCTCCATCAATACCCTTCTGCTTTTAACATGCATGTTGGGAATCTATTTTGTGATACTTTTGAAAGTTAAGATAAACAAGTTTTTTTACATTAGCCACAATATAAAGTCTACTCACATAGTTCATGTAAATACCACTACAAGGAAAAAAATAACTGAAAAGGCACTTTTGTTAATATAAAGTAGACACAGAACATGTTGAGCATCTGGTAAAAGCTCTCGGGTCCAGTTCTGGGCAAAAGGAGGAATCGATCGCATCTGACAGAACTTTGTGTTGCACAAATCTACCCCATGACTTCAGCCTATACCTACACAATTTAATAACAACAGGAGGAACTTGATTACCAAAGATCTAATCTGATATGCAAAATGCATGACCGTACTTGATGCCGATTCAAATAGAACAATTATTAGGCCAGGCATGCTCACACAGCTGGAGAAAAGCGATTGCAGCTACACCCACTAGCCTGTTTCAAATTGGTGAAGTGCTGAGTGAACTAAAGGAGAAAGCTCTGCTGAACAGTAAATGCTGGGGAGTGTGTCCTACAAATGCAGCCTATGAAAATTCCCTTTAAACGTATCACCCAAATGAAGCAAGTTGTGGATGACTCGGCAAACCCCATAACAATAGGGACTTAGTGGGTGGCTTTTGTACTGAGATGCCAGGGACCTTAAAATTGTTGGGGAATAGTCGTTGCAAATCCAAACCAGAAATAGATTCTTGTTTATTTTCTGGGTGTTTCCAAAAAGCAGCAGATAGTTAAAAAAAAAAAAGAACGCACCAACACAAAAACAAACAACCCCCCCCCCAACCACAAACAACAAAACAACCAACCCCACACAGTTGGGAAGGAGGGGTGGACCTAACAAACATTATTCTAAAACTGTACAGCATTGTATATTTCAATGTTCAACAACAGCGCAAGAAACTTTCTGGCTTAGAACAGGGAAATCCTTTGCACCAGTTAAGACAGAAATTGTACCGCAGTACGCCAGGTCTCAAGCTTCAGTATGTAGATGCCTTCCCCCTTCCCCGCGCCTGAAAAGACACTTGAAAAAAAACAGACACAAATAATAAAGCAGGGATTGGCTTCTTCATATGTGAATGTGTACTTGGAATGAAAGGGCTATTGCAGCCGCTCCTGAAAACTGGGAAAATAGGATGTACCTGTATGTGGGGTTATGGGCATGAACTTCTCAAATCAAAAATAACAATTCTCAGAGAGAGATCCCGATACGAGATCGGCCAGCAACTGGAATACCTTTTAGAAAACATGGCCTCTCTGGAATAACATAAGAGAATGCTTTTGAACACAGAGGAAAAAAATTATTGTAATGGGAAAGTCTGCAGCTCATTCATGAATATAAAATGAGGCAAAACCAATGGACAGGGGGGTGCCAGTACGCTCTATTTTACTAGGATTCTAAAGCCATATCACTGTTGGACACCCCACTGCCCCCCTTGGACATTTGGGGGTTACAAAACTAAAAGGACAATCCTATGAGACAAAATACAGGGAGAATTAAAAATAAAAAAGGCACAGACGAGTTAATTGGTGCAGCTTGTATTGCAGGTGAGGTCCCTGCAGCTGTGTCTCGTTGAGATGGTAACAAGGCTGAGCAGGTAGCCATGGATCACTTAACAGAAAGGCCCACAGGCTTTGCAGAGTAATGCTAACAATCTTCAGTTCTTTCTGATTCCTTTTTGGCAAAAAATCAGTCTTTGCCTTTCTTAGAAGCAATGGGGAGGTTTGTTGTTGTTCCTTTTTTCTATAGTTACTGTGATTTTGTATTTATTAGTCTTTGCTTTGTTTTGTTAATTCATTAATAACATCAGCCCAGAAAACACAAGCAACCCCTGACGATGCTAGAACTGTTACAGTCACTCCAGTTTTGTCCTGCCTCTCTTTTCATGATATTCAAAATGAATTGACACAGAGGGAAACATACATCAAGTCAAACAAGCAAGTAATTAGAAGCAAGTTTGCCATTGGTATTTTTCTTCTATTTGTCTGAGGGAAAAAACCAACCCCATAACAAAACAACACCAAAACCCGACCAGTTTCTCCATAGGCAAGGTTTCAGAAGGAGTATACATGGCAACTAGTGGCTTGATTTTTTTTCCTTCTCCGCTGATATCTTTCCCTTAAAGATGCAGCACTGTAGGAATTACATGCTTTAGGATGCACTAGTTCCACAACAGAAGGATCTCTTGACCCAGGGAACTTCTTCATCACCTCATGCTCTATGTAATATGTTTACAAAGAACCATCCGCTGAGCTCTAAGTGGTTATGCAGCTCAAGAGCTGCAGTAAAGAACCAACAACTTAAAACTATCACTCAAGGACTTAGGACATTAGTGCAGATATTCGCGTTTGGCAGAGTTCATAGGCCATATTCTACCCTAATCGAAATAAAATGTCTAGTTCTTCCCAAATGCAGCCTTAGGCAGAATGTTGATTGGAACCAGCAAACGAAAAAACACCTCTATCCTACCCTTATTCAGATTCACTTTCCACTGAAAAGTTAAAGGGATATAAATCAAAAGATCAGCACACAAGCTCAGACTGTAAATGACTGAGCTGATCCATGGCCATAATCATCCGAGGGTCAGTAGGACAGACAGACAGACAACTCTGCTGAAGGGCAGGAATAGGTCTGTGGTGGCCGAGTTAACTTACAAACAGTCTGTAACCTTCACAGTGAAGAGAGGCCACTTGTTTGCTGTCCAACACCAAGGAATTTGGTATGTTGAACTGATTTTCAGGCACAAGGAAAACACATAAAAAACCTTTTTCTTGCTTTTTTTTTTTTCCCCCCCAATTACTACTCATAGCAAGTTTTCTAAATAAATGTCCCATCTGTCCTCTTTTGTACTCTCTCCTTCCCCTTCTAGAGCTCTGAAAATAAAAGCTCTTCACCAAGTTGAAGTAGAGTCTTTGCTTCCTACGCAGGTCTCTTAAAACGGTCTCCCAAGGCAGATGGGTTGAGGGAGGTAAAAGACACAGAATGGAAGTAGAAATAAAACCACAGCAGTCAGACACGTGAGAGAAATCACACATTAAACCCTTCTTGCTGCCACTTTTCCACCAGAGGAGAGGGGATGGCTACTGAAGGTTACTTCCAGTGGCATACAAAATAGTTCATTAAGTGTTTCAGGGCTTGTTCAATATTAAGCACATACCACAGGCCAGAGAGGTAGACAAGCAGTGAGAACACTTGTGCCACAAGGTTTTTAGTATCAGGGAACCACAAAAGCAGCTACCACACAGGGGAAGGCGAGCCAGGAGCCAGTATTTGTCATTGAAAAGAAACAGTTGTACAGTACCTGAAGAAGAGCAGAGCAGGTCCCAGCAGCAGTGACAAGGGCAAGCGCAGCGATCGCCAGACGTCTGCGGTGGCAAGGCAGGTCCAAGGCCAAAGCAGGAAGCCAGCAGGCCAGGCACAGTGTAGTTCAGGAAAAGGCAAGGTCTTGTGTTAAAAGGCAGCTCCTAAGACAAAGCAGAGAGGACCCAGATGAGACTCCGCACAGCTTGGCAATTGCTCAGCAGCCTGATCCAAGGTCGCACAGCTGCACCACATCAGGGCTGGCAGCCAAACCCCTGAGGGCAGGGGGAAGAGGTTGCAGAGCCTCTTGGTGCGCTCAAGACCCTAATATTTAGTCTTACCACTCTATTTTTCTTAGTGATCACAAACAGCTGAGGACCTAACCCAGTCTGTTTGGATAGCGGGACTCATTCTCCAGAATAGTGATACTGATAGACTAGCAGAAACAGTCCACAGAGGTAGGAAAAACTATTATCTGCTTCTTGGACTGCACTCAGAAATATAGATGCTCAACTCAAGGGTCTGACTGGAAGAAAAGTCGAATTCAGCAGATCAGCCAGCAATAGTGGGGAAAAAAATGTGCTATGGGCTCCCTCTGGTCAAAAGGGTATGACCCTGAGTCTTGATGCTCTTGCAATTTCATATTCAACTATTCAATTATTACCATAATTTTCAAGAGTAACATTTACTTGCAGTTTTAGAGAGTTTATATTATCTGTCCTGCTAGGATTACAGTTGTTCTTCGATGGAATCCAAGCCTACTTACTTAGCCCTATCAGGGAATGTAACAATAGTGCAGGTTGATGCTGTGGAACATTGAGGTTTGGTCCCGGAACGCCACTGATAGCAACTGCTGAATCCAGCTCATGCACAATAACCCAAAGTAGTATATCCCAGAAATTGGACAAAGCTAGTAAAACTCTTTGGATGCCAGGTGTCACGTTAGTTCTTTCCGTAACAGTCAGAGCGGCGCGAGATCTAGTTGGGACGGTTCAGGACACTCTGTGTTCGGACTTTGGCAGAGGATGCAGTACAGGGAGGTGTGTATGAGAACGCGCACTTGGTGGGAAATTGCTTGAATGTTACTTCATTTTGTTGGCTTGGTTCCGCACATAAGGTGTTTGGAAGTAAACTGAAGAAAGAATTGGGCATTTTACAGGTTGGCAGGAAGTTGAGGAAGGAATGAGGCATTCTACAGGCAATATACGTGTAGGCTGAGAGTGCGAATGAAGATGCTGTGCCATGAAATGAAGTCAGGTTAGGGAATGAATGCTGGCAAGGGGTTACGTTCCAGAGATGGCACAGCGAGTGTTTGCTGGGAGGTCAGAAGGGAGATGGAGGTGCTGTAGCATCCATTTTAATCCAGGAGCTGCACCGAATGAGCACACGGGGGCTGTACCTGGAGCGTGTGAAAACAGTGTCAGGCAGGGAATGAGCTGTACAGCTTGATGAGGACCAGAAGCCTTAAACGGGTATTTGGAGTTAAGACCCAAATTCCTGTATTTTGTCTGCACACTTGTTTTGACTTGGGCTGGAAGGCTGGGGGGATTCATGAAGAGAACAAGGAACAGGAAGATACAGGTACAACTTTTTGATTAGTTTAACATAGAATTATGGAATGGTTTAGGTTGGAAGAGACCTCAAAGATCATCTAGTCCCACCCCCTGCCCTGGGCAGGGACACCTCCCACTAGACCAGGTTGCTCCAAGCTCCGTCCAGCCTGGCCTTGAACCTCCAGGGATGGGGCAGCCACAGCTTCTCTGGGCACCTCTGGGCGAATACAGAGAGGGACAAGTGGGGAAAAAGGAGAGGCTCTATCAGCTTCCAGAGAAACAGGGACAAAGCTGCCTTGATGGCACGGGCAGTGTTGCAACACAGGACCCAGAAGCATGTGGAGTGGCTGCAGTGGTGCTTACAGTGGAAATATTTAAAGTTCCCTCCATACATCCCCAGTGATCTAAAACTGGGAGGAGGTAAAAAATCCCCCCCTGTGCCCATCTCTTGGTTGTACCTGTCCCAAGCCTGTGGATCCACGGCTGTGTTAAACGCTGGGGTCTCCAGAGTGCTGGGCTTGGGCAGCAAGACACGCTTGTGACAAACTTCCATCTACACAGCTGTGAGTGGGCAGCTGGTGTCCACTGGGGCACCCAGACCACATCTGCTCCTGTGACAAGTCTTCTAAGAACCTTACAGGCCCTGCAGCTCTCTCACTTGGAAGGCAGACACGCTGGCCTTGCTCCATGCTGGGTGGAAGGGCCGCCTGGTACCCCGGAGCCTCAAGCCCAGATGGACGCCTGAGGTATCTGCCAGGCCTGGCTGCAGCTTCCAGCACGGCTTAAAGCAGAGGCGGGGTGCGACTCCTTCAGCCCGAGAGGGGAGCGTGAGGCGCCCGCCATGACAGCGGCACGAAGCGGCCTCCGCGCCGGGCCTCTCTAGAACCACCGCCGCCCGTCAGGTGGCGGCCGGGAGCGCGGGGGAAGCCCAAACGCCGCCGGGGCCGGGGCAGCCACCCCGCCGGCGGGGCCGTGTCGGCAGCCGTCCCCGCCGGGGCGAGGCGGGGGGAGCGGGGGCAGGCGCGGCGCT
>VZSF01002047.1:440611-521807 GCA_013398295.1 Chionis minor | reverse complement strand
GGTGCCCCACGTGGGAGCGGGGGGCGGGGGTCGGCAAGTTGGGAGAGGTGGAGTTGGGAATGTTTTTCGGCACATAACAGCCCCGCAAAACCCACCCCGAATTTGGGGTTGGGGGGCTTGGGGGGAAGGTAGAAGGGCAGGGAAGAGCCTGGCGGGCTGTGGAGGAAATAGTCCCTTGTTTTTGTTGAGAAGAGGGTGTTTTGCCCAAAAACGCGAGGTTTTATTATGGTCGCTTTATTTTGTAAAGGGTATGGTAGTTATTAGTGGTTATTGGAATACCCTGTTCTTAGTGGAGTTAATTGCTTTAAAAAAGTGATGACTAAGAACAAGTGTGGTAAAAGATACTCAAAACAAGATACAGACCATAGAGGCAGGGAAATAAAAACTTTTAACTTTTTTTTTTTTTTCCCCCCTCCCCTGCTTGAAACGTAAAGAACGAAAAAGTAATTCAGATTGAAAGCCGGGAATTTTAAGCACACAGAAACAATGTTTGGGGTTTTGTTTTGGTTTTTTTTTTTTTCTTTTTGAGTGAGTAGCAGATAATTGTCCTGTAACAGTAATTACCATAAAAAGCCAATAGGCTGAAAGTCTGCTAGGATTTCCCTGCTCTCTCCCCACAAAACAGAGCATTCTGCATTTTGTGGGAAAAGGCAGACATCCGGAATTTCAGTATTACAGTCTGGGGAACATTGGGAAGGAATTGCCTTCTGCTGTGTTTATGAAGTGGGGGCACGTGTCCGTTCCTGGTAGGAAGCTCTGGAATAAGCTGTCAACCTTTCTTGGACTTCCTTTTGAAGCCTGGATGGGTGTTGGGGAGAGGGAGGCTCAACTGTTAGACCTCTCAGTTGATTAATTTTGTTAATTCTCTTTATTTTCCCTGCTGGTAGTTCTAAGTCCTGGCCCTGTGTGTGTTTGTATTCTCTTAATGGAGTAGACTTGCATGTGTTTATCTTTACTAATGTGTGTGGTCACAATAAGATGTAATTATAAATTGTGTAGTTATAAACCGGGGTTTATAAAGTTAAATATTGTATTTATTGACAGGATCAGGATTTCAACTGTTGAGGCTGCTAAACTAGTGTTGGATGCTTCCTATCCTGTAGCTATTGGCTCCTCCCACTTAAAGTCTCAGAAAATAGAGATCTGTTTGTGCTGGGAAAGAGGGAGCCTGTTCCCAGGATCACTGCATCGTCATTTCCTGAAATAATTTGTCTAAGGGTTTTTTTCTCACGTAACCCTCATGTCAATATCGATGCACCCCTGCTCTTTATCTCTTGCTTATTACCTAAGGCCCTGTTAAATCCAATCCCTAACTGTGCTTTTTTTCATAAATCCTTCTTGATTTTGGCCAATCATCAGACTGCTTTTGCCTAAAAATATGCTAATATTTTTGTTTTGTTTGTTTGGTTTGTGTTTTGGGGTTTTTTTTAAAAACATAGGGCCTATGTGTTTCTAACTACTGTGCTACTTGGCCTCTCCACTCTAAGACTGGTCTTCTGAAATGTGTGCTTTGTACTCCTTGCCTTGACTTCTTCCCTTCTTGGCCTTTTGCAATCTTATTTTTACACTCTGTGCTGTTGAAATCGTCTATCTTTAATTTGTCCCTGCCCAAATTCCTGAGCTATTTTCCCCCTCTTCAGCTTTTCTTGCTTGGGTTTTCTGTCACTCTCAGTTTGGTAGAGCGGACCATGTGTTTCAGTTTGTTTTCTCTGTTGACATGTGCTTCCGTGGATATTCCTACTTACAAACTACTTCCTGATGCTTCCCCTTCCCTTCTTCATCCCGTATTTTCTTTGGATTTTAAGGTTACTGCTTTGGTTTTTATTTTTTTCTTCTGTGGCTAGCTGTCAGCTAACCGTAGCCGCTGTTTGTTTCAAATATTTTGGCTACAAGGGGTTCTGCTGTATTCTCTCACTGTGTCTTGGGCTTCTGTTTGTGGCGTGGCAGCATTCAGAGGCCTCAGGAAATACCAGGCTCTTTGTGAAGCCGTACAGTAAAATACGGTTTCTGTCCTGCAGAGTTAGTAAACTGTCTTCCTTGAACCTGCAGGCAGTTAGTCATGGGAGAGTGATCCTGCCCGATACAAAACTGTCCACTCTGGTGTTGACCGGAGTCATAAATCTTCAGCTCAGACTGGTAAAGGCAAATCAACCTTCTTTTTGTTGTTTGCTTTTTGAGTTCTTTTTCTCCCACTTCTGTCACGGGTGAATATTGGTGCCTCTTTGTCTCTTTGGCCCTCTGACCTTGCTATGGTATTTTTTAAATACTTCTTTTTCCTCTTGTATATGTTAGTGCTAAGAGCTGTGATACCTTCTGCATATTTAAGGCCATTTAACGCCTATGCAGCTGTCAGAACCTCTTTAACTTCAGTGCTTTAAAAGGTAAAGTTTAAGTACTGAAGTAAAGGTTACTTTGTGAGATCTCAGGATCCCAAGAGTGAGCGCTGTGACCACCCGAAACTTCATAGTGGGTTTTTGAAAAATATTTGAAAGTTTTTCAGATGCTCACTATGCTTTCTACCCAATTTGTCTGGTTAGACCGTGAGATCAAGTTCACGCACGTGGAACTTTGAGTGTCCGGTACTTTCCTTGCACAGATCTCAATAGAACGTGGTCCTGACTGTAAGTGCTTAAAAATCCTACTTTGTTGGAGAAACGCTGCATGAGTTACCGGTAATGCAGAAACCCCCTATGCTTGGTTAAAGTCTCAAGTGTTGGACTTCTGGGACTTCCCTTAGGAAATTACTCCCCAAATTAGTGCTTCTTATGTCATCAGCCTTTCCTCAGTATTTAATCTCTCTGAATGCATTCTGTAACGCTTTGTTATGCCGTAGGTGTTAATTCCGCAGTCAAGACTGTCCCTTTAATTTCAGAGGATTGTTTTTAGAAGAAATTAGTGACAGCTATATAAATCAACTAACATTATTGTGCTTTCACTATTTCCCCAATGCAGTAGCCATAAGCCAACTCATTTTCTTTTGACCTGATAGTCTTTTAAACCGGCTCACACAGTAGGGGCGGCAGAAGTATTTGGACCCATGTAATTATGAAATTCTAATTAAAGCTCTGATTTTTAGATTCAAATGGGCACACGTGAAGTTCCATCAGTAGAAAGTCGTAATGTAAATACAGTATGCCATTGTAAGTCAACTAAATCTGCTCTAGGTGGATTTGAGGTCTCTTGTCTTACCTAATGGGTTATAAAAGTTAAATTACGTTTTGGCATGGCGGTGTGTGTTTGTGTGATTTGCTGGTGTGCTCATGTGATAAGTTTCCTGGATGGTGTTGTAGGTAACGAACGCATCATCCTTTCACAGGGATGTATAAGGCGGTATTTCCTAGAGCTTTTAAAACTTAAAAATAACAACTCCCAAGTGTTCTCCCGAGACAGAAGGTATGTGCCTTATGTGTTTTGAGGATGTGAAACTTCAGTTTCAGTCTCTGGACTAAAGTGATTATTATTAAATTGAATGTTAATTCCCTATGTAATTTTAAAATAGTTTAGTAGGATTTATGCAACAAACTTCTATGCTTTAAAAGTGCCACCTATTGGGATAAAAATCTTCTTAAAAGTGGCTTTCTCTATGTCAAATACCGTGTAGCAAGTCATTCTAAGGTGTTCCATTGGCTTTTCAGCATTAACAGCCTTTTTTCAAGTTCAGTTAAAATGCCTGTAAGAGACAGATTGCCAGTCAAATCAGCTTAGCTTTTTATCCGTGGAAAACTTCATGCTGGAACCTCTGAAAGATATTTAAAAGATAATATGAAAGATTGTTACTGCTGTTTTAGAATGCAAAAGTGCTCGAAAGGTTGCATGGCTTTAGGACAACACTTTACGTTTGGCCAGCAAGCCAGCTGTAGCTTGTGCGGTAGAAAGACAGGATAAGAATATAGTTCTTGCCTTAAACATCCCATAATCTAAGTAAGGGGATGTGAGACAACACGTGGCTTAGGGGAGATTAAGGGGCGGGGGAAGGAACAAAGAAATAATGTGACAGTAGTGACTGATACCTTACAGAGCTCCCGTCAATGGTCTTGAGAGAGCTCTTGAGAGTTTTGGAGGCTTGAAGGCTGGATGGTAAAGTAGCATTATGGAAGCAACTCCCAAGCATGGGGAATGGCATGGATTACCAAAAAAAAAAAAAAAAAAGAAATTGTTCAG
Organism: Chionis minor; assembly: GCA_013398295.1. NCBI lineage: Eukaryota > Metazoa > Chordata > Aves > Charadriiformes > Chionidae > Chionis > Chionis minor. The sequence goes on along the minus strand of VZSF01002047.1, from coordinate 517,646 downwards.
TTTTCCTTTTTAAGGAACAGTATAGGGATGTTACTTCCATCCTGCTCTTGTGTAAAAGGATTAGCCTATTTTTTGTAAAGTTTTAGGCTGTCAATAAAAGCTGAGTCTTGTGTCACTCGTTCCGCTAGCTAGGTTTGAGATTTCTCCACAGATGGTGGTATATTGAATTCTGTAAAATTTTCCATCTTTGTGCCATCTTGTCCGTGTTATTGGACCTGTGAAGGTTCCTCCTCCTCTTCTGCTTCCTTGCCCCTCGCTGAGGTCATTCTCCACTGCTTCTGCAGTTGTGACTGCTTCCGCGCTACGCCCCTGCGTGGTGTCACCTCCTCTGGACCCCTTGTCTGTAGCTCTTGGTGGCATCAGTGCGGATCCAATGGAGAGTTTGTTACTTCAGGCTGTACTTTGTCATTGGGAAATTGTGAATGAGACCTGTACGGTTTCATTAAAGCTTCATATGAAAATTTCTACAAATATCTAAGGGAAGAAGCACCACAAGTGAGTGGAACGCAAGTGAATTACGGCTCTAGAGTAAGTAAAGTCTTTTTCACTGATGGTATCAAGGCAATCTGCGTCACGCGGAAGTTGCGTGATGACCTTCAGAGAAGAGAAGGTAATTGGGTGACACCGGTATAGATTTAAGCTTTCTAGAAAACTTGATTTTTGGTCACGGAGATGGAAGAAGGCAGAAGAAATAAATTTGCATTACTAATAAAACTTAATTATATGCACAATACTGGATTTTCTGTTTGGGATGTGAGCTGTTACTAAGTGAGTTAAGCCTCGATATCAGCATTTTAAAGTGATTTGTGATGGAAAAGTTAAGCCTAGAACTCTCGTTCCTTGTCCGTTCTCCTTTGATTAAGGAGAGTGAAGGCTGATGATGATCCATGCTGCCAGATCAGAGTTGCCATTTGTGTTTGAAAAGTAATCTGGATCAATGTTGGTTTTTTTTTTCCCCCCTGGTATTTTTCATTGACATTTTCTTCTTTCCTCCATTTTCAATGATGAAAGATACTGACGACCTATTACATACTGGTAGTTTTTAGAAGTATGCTATTTTCCCCTTAAAAATTACATGAGTGGTTGCCAAAATACTTTGAAATTTCTGAAGAATATGCAAAGTAACCAGAATCTCCAAAACAACAGCCGGGGAGCATGGACTATGGGACTAAGTACCTAGCAAATACTTTCTGCTGCAGGTATTCTTTTTCTTCTTGTTTTGGAGGTAACCAGCATGGGCAGCTGCCTGTAAAATGTCCACTCGTGCATCTCTGAATACACCGATTTTTAGCCAAGAACATCTTGGATGATTTCTCTTCCTCTTAAAATCTCCTTACTTAAATTCACTGTTTCCCTTTCCTGTTTTTTAAATCCTGTATGTGACTCCTGGGAGAACCGCTCTTTCAAGGTTGTCCGCATTGTGCTGCGTGTGGTTTGATAACATAAAGTTTCTACCAGTTGAATTTAATTGGTTTCTAAATTAAAAATACTCGCCTGTCTTAGAACAGAATTGAGGAGTGGGAAGAGAAGTAACCGTGGTTTCTACCTTAACAGCCGGTTGATACTGGGCTTAAAAAAGCCAGTTGTGAAGATTGCAGTATTGTCTTCTGATGTGATGCGAGATGAGAGTGTGTTTCTCGTTGAGGCAATGGGAGATGATGGGTGGGTTTTGATGGTCGCCTGAGGATATCGATTAAACCGATTGCGTTTCAGAGTGTTTAAAGAGAAGTTAATATGTTGCCAAGAGGCATCTTTATGGGGACAACTTAGTTGTCCAGGTCTACGGACATAGCGCGCTCAAACACAGATTCCTTTGGGTTTGTTTTCTTATTATGTTATGATTTACAGATTAGTTTGACTAAATATGGATTAAGCAGTTGCTGGGTATTACTGGAGTTCTGTGTGAGGCCCGAAAAGATTCTTTGCATCTAGTATATGACTTGAGAAATGATGCACAGCACAACCCTTCCTTGAGCCCCGTGCTTTCCAGAGAGTAAAAGTTTTCCTGTGCTTACGGAGAAATTCACTTTGAAGTCTTTCAATGATGTAAGTTGTTCTCTGTCTCCGGAGCCCCGCAGTCAGAGCGCTGGGCTCGCCCCTTCTCCAGTGGGCTTGAAGAGCACAGTTTACTTGAAGATTGCATGGTTAATCTTGATGGCGTGAGCATTTTTGTTTGGCGGGAAAGAGTAGTTTTCATTGCTTTTTTTGTTTGTGATGAATATATTTAACTTGATCTATAACTTTCAAAGCAAGTTTTAACTCTTTTTGAGTGTTTATGCTGCATAGAAACATGTTAAATTAATCTTGTGGGTATAAGAGAAATGTTTACTTTTTCCATTTAAAACCTCTTACAATACAGCAACCTTGAGTTTGACTTTTGGAAGACATCATTACATGAAAATTTTACACTGGATGATGAAAAAGATTAATTTATTTCTCTTTTTTAAAGCCTCTGCATCACAAAAGTTTGAACTTTGCCACCTAGTTGTTAAAAATACATTTAGAATTTTTCCAGTCAGTGATTTTGTAAACATAAGGGCTTTCAAACAGAAATATAACTTTGACACAGGACTTGGTAAAGTATGTTCCGTTGTTTATTATGTGGGGGGGTGGAGTCAGAGAACAAAGCAGTCCCTTCTACAGTTTAAATTCAATTTGTTGTCATTTTTCTGGTTTTTCTCTTGAACTTTAGCTACAGAGGTTGACTGTATTCCTCCAGATATGCAGCAAAATAGTCTAACTGTATTCTTATCATGGTTAATTTGGGTTCCCATGGTGTTCAGACAAAAATAGTGGGGTTTTTGTTTTTGCAAAGAGTTATACAGTTATTGATTATTAGTCATGGCCATCCCTAGATGAGGGTAATAATTTCTGTAGCTACTTTTTCATAGTAGTTTGTTGGTGGAGGATGCTCTAAAATACTCAGCAGCCAGCAGAATGTTTTTTTTCTGATAGAATTTTGAAATAAATAAATTTTGGGAGGTCCCCCATGTTTCCATTTCACCTGATGGGGAGTTTGTCAATGCTTGCGAATGTCTTTGGACAAATTTTAGTGTTCCTATTGTTGTAGTTGTGGTGATCCAAGGGCAACGTGGTATTGTCAGGAAGAAATACTGTCGTTTAGTTCACAAGCGTAAACTTTTACTTACTGTTTCAGATCTGAAAAAGGGTTGTATGCCGAAACCCTTGGTCATTTTTTTTCTGTTTGGCTGAATAAAACTCACTTTTTATGTCTACAAAACCTTGTCTCACTAAAAATATTAAAGGCGAAGTACATCTCTGGTGATGTCATGGTGAACTCCTCTTAAAATCTGTGGGTTTTTTAGATGGAGGTTCAAAGTTTTGTGCCAGTAGTGTTGCAGATGCCTCTCGCACCCTCACGCCTCTCAACCCAGCGTGTGGAAGCTGCAACTGGGGATTTGTTTCCTGAATGCTGGGGAGTTGGGTGTAGGATACACGGGTGAAGGCGGCACCGCTGCCAAGTGGTGTCCAGGAGGTTTCTGTGTGGTGAGAAACGTTGCCAAACTTTTTTCTAACTAAGATGGTTTGTCAGGGCAGGGGTAGGACAAACCTCCGTCGGGTGAGTCTGCGCCTCTTGACTTTGGGGCGGTATTTGGGAAATGTTATCAGCCAGCCCGTGGTTTAAACCCACCACTGTGAGTGTACGCTTTGGAAGGGGTTTATGCTAGGGCTTGGGATCTGTGGAAGGAGACCTTTTGCTGTCGTCTTGTCCTTGGCAGTTGTCCCTTGCGCTGAGTTTCTCTGGGTTTGAGTGTATTTAGTTACCTTCTTTTCTAGTAAATAGCCAGATCTTGCACCCATATAAAACAGATCTTAGACATTTGTTTTATTTTCCTGCAGATGGTTAACAGATCTTTTTGCTACTTATCATCTGCCTGTCTATCGACAAATAGTTTTGGAAATAGTGCTTTTAGGTTTTTTTTCCATCAAACTCTGAAAATGCCACCGCTTTTTAGGATCGTATCTTTCTTTTGCATGTTGTGCTTTGAGACCTGGTTGAGCTCCTTATCCCGCAGTCGGATCTCACTGATAATTTCTTAGATGAAAAGATGCTGTGTGGGGTTGAGGACGGGAGCAGTGCAGGGACGGCGGCGTGGGGAGCAAGCCTCTTCTTTCAGGGGCTGCTTCAGCTGAAGGTAGATGGACAATTGAATCTCCAAAAGCCTGTATCAAGTGGTACCATCAGTTGGTGAGAACTATCTCCCCTGGTTAACTCTGAAGCTTGAATGCCACCATTTGTTAAAGCTTACTGCCTGTTGCTAATTATTGTAGTAGAAACAGATCAGATCATGTTTAATCCAGAAATGAAAATGCTGAAAGTGTAGCAGTCCCAACTGTTAAATCTCCAGCTTCTGGTTATTACTTTGTGGTCCTTGTCACATATTAATTTTAAGCGTAACATAGAAGTACATGTGTGCTTCATCACATTGATTACAGCTGCCTGGTGTTTTTCAAACTTGCTAGATTGAAGAGCTGAAGAATTTCTGTCTGACTGATCCGGAGTTCACAGAGGCTTTTTGTAATTTTTGGTTCAAAAATGCCATTGTGGTCACTGTCATGTTTGATGTCAAGAAATGAACCGGTGCGGGTGAGCTTTCTCCTTGCCCTCCTCATGGCTGCCAGTCCTGCTGTTGCCTTGTGTAGCAGAAAGGCTGCTTTGGGCAGGTAGAGGGGAAGGAAGGGGTAGAGGGCTGCGCTGTTGAGCGCAGAAGCAGTGCAGAAGAAGGGTGACTTCTGGTGACGGGAATGCAATCAAAGATTAAAGACTCTGTTTTGGCAGACAAATGTTGGAGATTAACCCCAGTGATATGTTTATTTATGCTTGTAACAAATTTGACCTCATAATTTTTTTCTAGTTTACTTCATCAAATTAAGATTTAATAGTTGACATAATTCTTAAGACTCTGAGTTGTTAAAGGCAGTATATCAAGTTTCAGTAGGCTCTTCCAAGGAGGCTAAAGTAGTTATTGGTGTTTATCCCCTTTTCTAGAGCATTATATTTCTGCCTTTGAGGACAGATGAGAAGGTGACCTGTTCAAGTCTGTCTTCTCAGTGAATTTCATCCATTTGGAGCTGGATATGTACACATAACAATTGCTTTGATTCCCAATTCTTCTCCTTGCTTTGGTCTCCCAAGATACAATTTGCAGATGCTTCCCCTCTTCCTGCAGCTGTGAAGTAATACTCATTAAGGAACACAATAGGAAGTATTCCTTGTGGCTTAAATGACCTCCCTCTTGGTAGCAGCCTTTCCAGGACAGCTGTGATATTTTGTAAATAATATATTAAAACTATTTCCTCTGTATGTGCAGCTTATTAAATCTAAGTGCTTATATTAATGGAGATGTTTAGTAAACCTTTCGGAAAGCAGGGTAGTTAAGAACTGATGTTGTTTGGGGAAAGCCTCTTACTGGGGGCTTTGTAAGAACATGATTTTGCTTTTGGTGTATTTGTATACCCCTTGCAAAAGAGGGTGAGAAAAGACAAGGCAAAGTTTAGTAATACCCAGCTGTTTAGAGCAGTAAAAATGAAGGCCTGCGTTGAGTAATCGTGGAAGGATCTTGTGCACATGAATGATTGCGCAATAACATTACAAATGAAATTTATCTTAGGTAATATTTCCCCATGTTTATCATTTAATATTTAACTTCTCAGAGCCCGCCATTTTTCTCTCTCGCAGATCTATGTAAACTTGTAAATTTATAGAAAGTGTTAGCACTGATGGCTACCAGCCAAAAGCGAGATCTTGGCCTTGCAACAGCAAACTCCATGAGAATTATCAGCTCAGCACTGAGTGTCAATTCAAAAAGCAAAGCAAATGATAAAATCGGGACTGGAATAGACAATAAAGTGGAGAACTTTGGCGCTCTGTAAAGCTGTGGTTCACCCGGATCTTACGTTGTGGTCCCCCCATCTCAGAAAAGAACTGTGGCAGAGTTAGGAGAAGGGTGATCTGATGTAAGGAACAACTTCTGTACGCTCTGGAAAAGAGACAGCTTGGAGGGTTATGTGGTCGGTGCCTGCAAAACCAGGAGTAGTGTGGAAGAGAGGGTGGGGCTTGACTATTGCCTCATCCAACACAAGAACCAGAGATTGTGAAGTGAAACTAGTTAAAGAGTAATGTTCAAAACAAAAAGGTCATTCTCAGCACAAGGGATAGTTGACCAGGGAACTTCTTGTCAAAGCCTGTTGTGACGTTTTCAATAGTGAAAGAGGAGATGAGGTAAGTGTGAGGAGAGGCTCTGAGGGTTACTGAGTACATGGAAACCTCATCTGCCATGAGAGGTATCTCAGCTAATAATGATTAGAAGCTGGGCCAGTATTAAGATTTTGCTTGCCTTGTTCTTACTCTGTGCCCTCAGCGTCTGCTTTGGCCACTAGAGATGGCCTACGGGGCTAGATGGTTTCACTCAGTAGCAGGGGGCCTGCAGGAAAGCTGAGGAGGGATTCTTCACCAGGGACTGGAGCCACAGGACGAGGGGGAATGCTTTTAAATGGGAAGAGGGGAGATTTAGATTAGCTATTAGGAGGAAATTCTTTACTGCGAGGGTGGTGAGCCCCTGGCCGGGGTTGCCCAGAGAAGCTGTGGCTGCCCCATCCCTGGAGGTTCAAGGCCAGGTTGGACGGGGCTTGGAGCAACCTGGTCTGGTGGGAGGTGTCCCTGCCCAGGGCAAGGTGGTTGGAACAAGACAGTCTTTAAGGTCCCCTCCAGTCTAAACCGTTGTTATTCTTAGGAGTTTGAGGATGGGCTAGCTAACATCTTGGAATCCTTTCCAGCTTTATTTTCATGGTGGAGTATATAATCTTAACCTGGGAAAATCTTGTAGTTTGCAGCATGAAACGAGTGTTGTGCCTTAGGAGCCTGTGCAGTCCAGCATTTTGGAACGTCCCAGAACTTAGTACATCCAGATTCTGGGCAGCAGCTCGGGTGTTGTCTTTCCCGGGACAGTGTTGCTGACTTAATACTATTCCCTGAGTATTGAAAGTAATGAAACTTTCTGTGAATTTGCTTCTCATGGTTGACTTTTTTTTTTTTTTTTTAGCTTAATGATACTAAAGCTGGAGAGAGTGATAGGTGCCACAAAATCCATACCAGAGAGAAACTTTTAAGAATGAATATTCAATGAGATATGAGCTCAAGCTGAAAATATTCCTACAGCTCAGGCATTCAGTCTCTCCCATGTAGGTTGCCTGGCATTTACTGAAAGTAGAACTCGCTCTGTTCTTTCCTTCAGTGAGAGCATGTAAACTGTTTTGTCTTGCCTGTCCGTCTGGGTTTTTTTTTTTCTCAAAGCTTCTGGAAATTTAAATTTTTTCAGTATCTTCTTTTAGCATTCGTACCCTTTCAACGGTTTCAGCCAAATTTATTCTGGGAGAACTAAAATGCACAGTTGGTGATGACTTTCTTTTTTTTCCTCTGAAATTTAATTAAAAGAGAAATTGGTATATTGTTTATTTGGTTCCTTCTCTGAAGTATTTTAGTGCTTCATATTCTGCAAAGCACTGATCATCATAACTCATACTTAATCATCATAAGTAGCAAAAAGAGGCTAAAGATGGACCAGGGAGGACACTCAAGTGCTTTGTTTCATTGGGTATTAATGCTGGTGGGCTTTTGGTCCTGGAAGTGCTGTGGATGCGTGTAGTTTTACGATGGCCTCTGAAGTCTCGAAGCATTAAATGAACGAGTGTTAGGTGTGTTTGCCTCCTGCATCGGTCCTGGCATGGCTTTCTGCCCGTCCCGGTGGAAAAACTCAAGATCCAGAAGGGACGGACAGTTGTTTGTGAACTCTTTCTGCTGAAGGACATGACTTCTGAGATTAGCCAACGTGATTTAAAGCTTTCTTTTGGTTTTCCCTGTGGGAGTGAGGGACTCTTCTCACAAAACCAAATCCAGTCTTAGGACCATGATGGACATCTCTGCCTGCATTGCTGTTTATATAGTGCCATTTAAAGGGAATTTAAAAAAAATATATAATCCATTGTTCAGTTCAGATCGTGTGACTTCATGTTCCATCTGTTGGTGTCAAGTCTTCACCGCCAACTTGAAGAGTGTTTTGCTGTTGTCTTCTCACGGTGGGGTCTTGCGGGGTCGCCCTTCCTCAGTCAGCCCTTCCTCATTAGATTAGCAAAGAAAAGTGAAATATCTACTCTTTGGTTGTGAAGTGTGTCTCCCATCAAGTCTTGCTCTAATTGTGCCTTGAACCTTTCTCTGTTCTCCAGCTTCTCCTGTTCAGCGTTCCTCTGGCATCGCTTTCCATTAGCCGTGTTCAAATATCGCGCGTTTCCCTACGGCCCCTGTGCCAGTCGTGCCGTAATGACAGTTCTCATTACTGGGCGCTGTGGAGATGTGTGCCACCTGCCAGCTTTCTCAACAATTACATTTTCTCTCAATTTATTAAAAAAAATACTGCGTAATGATGACTTCAGCACTGACTTTTGTCACTTGTTGCTCAAAACCTGGTTTACGTGGGGCCACTTTTGCTGAAAGACTGGAGCAGCCCTTCCCCAAAGAGGAATTCTCCAAGGGAAAATGGGATAGTCTGCTCACTCAAGGAATTCAAGAGAATCCGGTGCAGATTACTGTGCCAGTGCAAAATTCCTGTTTAAACACACACACACAAAGTTGACTTTTCACAAGTTGTTTGAGTAGTGGAAAGTACGGAGGGTTGGGTTAGGAAAGGGGGTGGAACATTTTGACAAAAGCTGGAGAGGGAGGGACAAATTTCCTATTTTAGGTGCTACCACAGCCAAGGGTTAGTAGAGTACGTCTTGCCCTTCTGCCTGAGGCCTTGGATTCTCGACGAAGGTAATCCAAGGTAGAAAGGTTGGGTTTTATTCCTTCGTTGATAACTCAGTCCACTTGACTAAGTCCAGCTAATTATATCCCTTCAAAGCACTATCAAGAGAATCGGTTATGGAAGGTCCATGTGGTTAAAATTTCCTTGGCAAGTGAGTGATAAGAGAAAACATCTTTGATATGTTGTTTGGGTTTGTTTGGTTTTTTTTAATCTCAGTCTGTTTTAATATATGCACTTTGCTTTCTCTTGTTTAATGTTATTCATTTGTTTGCATGTGTTTGTAACAGCACGTTTTGACTTTGGAAAATCAGGGTGCGAATTCAGCGCTGGCTGTAACTCATCCAACAAAGGCTCCTTATGGGCAGAAAGGTCTGATCAAAGCTGGAAATCTGCTGCTGGGAAAGGAGGGGAAACCTGTTGCTGTAGATGACTGTAGATCCTCTGAAATTTAACGTAGGTGTTAGAATATCTTTCTGGCCGAGAGCTGGCTAGAAATAGCAAAGTGATTCTGTCACATTCTGGATATAGTTACTAGTTGGATTATTTCTATACAGAATTTCAGTTACGTCTGTTCTTTCATATTTTATCCTTACGTGTTATTTGGTTTGTTCTTAAGGAAAAACCAAAAAACCACTCTTCAGGTTTTTACAGTTCAGAGATCTGGAGACATTCTAGACACCTTCTAGATTGTCAGTACTGGGTGCCTGAAACTTTCTGTGCTGTCAGGTGTGCTGATTGCTTTAGAAACTGTTTCTTATTAGATCTTTTTTATTATTATTTGTAACAGTAAGATCTCAGAGAAGATAGTTTCTTCTGACTTCTTCGCTCCTGCCTGGATAGGAGCTGTTTTTGACATTTTAAAGTATTTCAGCATCATGGCTATGACAGTACTGCTATTTTAAGTGTTATTTCACTGATGTGTCTGTGAATTGGAAAACCAGGAGCCACCACTTCCCAGGATATGTTAATAATTGCCTTGTTGCACCTTCTGGTTTGGCACAAGAGTGATCTGCTAAAGAGCAATATAGTCTCTTTTTTTTTTTTCCCCATTCAATTTGGCACAAGAGTGATCTACTAGAGAGCAATATAGCTGTTGTTTTTTTTCTTTTCATTTTTATTCAAATATCTTAGTAGGTGTTTCATTCAGTGTTTATACATTTATCCATTTAACTGTTTTTGTTGCTTGCAAAGTTAAAACCTTTGTGCTTTATGCGTGGCATTGCCTGTCACAAAGCTAGGCTCTATTTTTAGTCCCAGCTAAATGAAAAGTAAAACAAAGTCTGCTGTGTCTTCTTTCCTTTTGGGGTTGATACTGCATCATTTTTACATTCCTTTTGGAGTTTCCCTGTGCTCCGTTGCCATTTATTTTCACTAATTGCGTTAAAAGCTCTGCAGTAGCTCTTCATGGGGGTTTATTGTTGCACTTTTGGTAAATTCATACAAATCTTGTGTGTGTTGTAAGTTTCGATGGAAGAAACTGCTGAAGGGGACAATGGGATCGGTAGTGTTTTACTTGAGAGTGTTTCTACAGGCTGCAGCAGCAGAACAAATTATGGTGTGATGGTTTTCTTCTAATTATTTTTAATGTTGTTTTAACACCAGATATGGCAGCTGTGAAAATCTGTACAGGCTATTGTTTGGATGGTGCATTTTCTTGTGACTCACTGAACTTTTTCAGGCCATTTTTGTGATAGTACAAAAAACTGATTCCGTGTTATCCTGGAAACCTGCCGTGAGTCCATCGTAATCTTTCCCTTTCTTTTCCCCTTAGGAAATTTGCTTCAAGACCCTATTGCTCCTACCAACTCCACGTGTCAGCATTATGTCTGCAAAACTTGCAAAGGCAAGAAGATGATGATGAAACCGTCATGTAGCTGGTGCAAGGACTACGAACAGTTTGAGGAGAATAAGCAGCTAAGCATCTTAGTGAACTGCTATAAGAAACTCTGCGAATACATAACGCAGACTCCGCTGGCACGAGATATTATCCAGGCAGTTGATTGTTCTGCAGATCTTTTGGCTTTGCTCAAAGATGGATCACCACTCCACGAAGAGACAGAAAAATCCTCCGATACAGCCTTGGCTTTGTGTTTGACACATTCCCCAGTACCTTCCACCTCAGAACTCACAACCGATCCTCCGGCTGGCTTTACGTCAATACCTGAAAGCACACACAACATTGATATTAGAGGTTCTGTTATCAACGGGTTGCCCAATTGTAATGGGCTTTCGGTAGATAAACTCGGAGTGAATATTCCTTCTCCTGAACACGCAAACACGATTGATGTCTGTAGTACTGGAGAGTATATAAAAACTGAAGATATCTCCAGCAGCCTGCAGCCTGTGTGTGACACAGTTTCCACTAGTGACTTGTGTACGACAGGCATTGACATCTGCAGTTTCAGTGAAGACATAAAACCAGGCGGCTCGCTTCTCCTTAGCGTTGAGGAAGTTCTCCGGAGCTTAGAGACCGTTTCAAATACTGAAGTCTGTGATTCTAATTTGCAGCCCAGCTTGGAAGCGAACATGACTAACGGCCCTTTCCTGCAGCTTTCCCCCACACCTCTTAGCCATAACATTTTCATGTCCACAGATGCTTCTCCTCACGGAATCTCCTGTACGGCGGCAACGCCCAAGGTAGTTAAGCTAAACAGAAAGCGATCTCGATCAGAAAGTGACAGTGAAAAGGTTCAACCTCTCCCCATTTCCAGCATCATCTGTGGCCCAACGCTGGGAGCGTCGGCTCCTGTAACAGTGAAACAGGAAAATAAAATGTCTTTGCAGCCCATTGCAACTGTACCTAACGGAGGCACTACTCCCAAAATAAGTAAAACTGTGCTCCTGTCTAACAAAAGCATGAAAAAGAATTTAGAACATGCCCCTAAGAAATCTCACCCGAAAGCCAAACCAGGGGTGCTGAAAACAAAGGACAAAGCAAAGGAGAAAGTTCCTAGCAGTAACGTTATGCCAGGAAGCCCAACAAAAACTGTGTATAAAAAGCCACAAGAAAAGAAAGGGTGCAAATGTGGTCGTGCCACCCAAAATCCAAGTGTTCTTACATGCCGTGGCCAACGCTGCCCTTGCTATTCTAACCGCAAAGCCTGCCTTGACTGCATATGCCGTGGCTGCCAAAACTCGTACATGGCTAATGGGGAGAAGAAGCTGGAGGCATTTGCAGTGCCAGAAAAGGCCTTGGAGCAGACTAGGCTTACTTTGGGCATTAATGTGACAAGCATTGCGGTGCGCAATGCCAGCACAAGCACCAGTGTAATCAATGTGACAGGGTCACCAGTAACGACGTTTTTAGCTGCCAGTACACATGACGAGAAAAGTTTGGATGAAGCTATAGACATGAGATATGACTGTTGAATCTTTCTTTCTTTTCCCTGCCATCAGTAGGGGAACTGCTACAGTTTTAAGGCAGCTATGGTTCTGTTTAACTTGCTGGAGCTCCTGCGTTTAGATCACTTGTATCAAGTGTTTTTCATTGCTATGTTATGTGTATTAGTGTCTGGGAAATAGTTGCAGATAATGGAGGAGTTACCCTAAAACTGTTTTTAGTTCTTACAGCACCTCATAGTTTGAGATCAACTGCTGATGTAAATGATTCTATCACAAGATCTTTGGCAAGGAATATATTAACCTCATTGTACTTGGTCATGCTTTGTGCTCAGTCAAAGCTTCTGCTTTAACGTAGAAAAGTGGTATCTAGTTAGTCCATCTAAACTGTGCTAGATGATGGTGTAGGAAACTAATTACCAATTAGTTACAGTCACCATTACTAAAAAAGAACCTAATATTCCTATGGGAAATGCCGTGTTGAGCTGGAGAACGCACTCTGAAAAGGGTAGATAATTTCTGGTTGTGAGAATTGGTTATCTACTCTATGGAACAGTTGAAAAATAATTACAAAAAAAGATGAATCAATAGATCGAGGAAGCTAATAGCCCAAAAAGCAGCTCAGTCTCCAGACAAGGGTGAGGAAGATCAGTTGGTTTGACACAAATGTGGAACTGCTGAGTCAGACACACCGTCCCCACTAACAACCTCATTTCTTTTTTTTGTTTTCTTGACAACCCACAGGTCGTGTTCCTCAGCAGTTTTGCCCTCGGTGCCAACTCCGTTTGTTTGACGTGGTACCAACTATTTTGACTGGGGCAAGAAAATTACTTGTACACCAAGAAGGCTCAAGATTTATTAGCACNTTCCCCTCCCTCCCTTCCCCCCCCCCCCCCTTTTTTTTTTTTGAATTCCTGCTGATTTTACTGCTTTGGTTTCTAGAAGAGAGAGGGGATTTTGGGGGTTACAGAGAGACTCCTTGGCTGATTTCCCCCTCCTCTGTTGCTAATCAGTGCCTGGGATATATGGAGACTTCCACAGCAGTTATCACCATTGGGGGGGGTTTTGTTTGTTTGATTAAATTTGTACCCCAGTAGACCTGGGACTCTGCCCTTGAGGGTAGTTCTTCTGGGCCAGGCATCTTTCAGCTGGCGCAGAGGATCGATTGCTATCTAAGGTCAAATATTTCAGATGTTTCTTAGACAGAATAAGCTAGGTAACTCGCTCCACCCAGAAACCATCTCATTTTTTGCTAATATGTTGAAAGTAGCTTTTGAAGGTCAGTGCTTTTCAACCTGGGCTGGAAGGCTCTAAAATGGAAAAATAACACAAAGTTGAAAAAAGAGCTTATCTCAGAAAGTGTTAAAATGAAAGGGCCTTTGTAGGAATTCAGCTCTATGCAAAAATGGTTTATTTCAGCGTAATCCCTAAATAAGAGTACAAGTGGAAGAACTTAGTGTTGCATTTAGGGCTTCATTGGCAGCCTAAAAAAGTCACGTTACTTTGTGAAAGCAGAAATTTCTCCTCTTTGAATGATACAGCACAAATTAAACATGGGCTGACTAGAACACAAAACATTACCTTCTAATTTAAATGGCAGTTCCTGTTTCAACAGCATGTCAATTGGTATGTGAATTTTTGGAGTTACTTTACTGCTTCCGTCTTCCCTTTTACTCATCCGATGAACCCCGCAGCGCTTTCGGACCTAACGTTAGGTGTATTTTGATTTGGCACAAAGCATGTACAATGACGGTTCCTCACCTAAGAAATAAGCAAAAACCTTTGGACACAAATGACACCTCCTTTTGTTTTGTAGTGTACCATGGTGTCATTTTCTGTGAATGTGGTCAGATCTTTTTGTTGGTTTTGGTTTGTTTCTCCCCCCGTCTTTTTTGTGGGGTGGGTAGGGTGGGGGGTTAAAGCCATAGGAAGAAAAATGTGATGTACGTGTCCAGTCTGTACTTTTTTGTTTTTGTTTTGCAAGAAGAGTTGAAAAATATTTTTGATAATGAGTAAATGGTGGAAAATGCTTCTTAGTATTCTTGTCTTTATTTGCCAACCCAAGTACCTAAGATCTGTGTTTTTTAGCCCTCATGAGATTTAACGATGTCCTATTAAAATGTATTTAGTTAAACTTGTATGTGATTTTTGTGTTGACCCAAAAGGATTCTACCACTTCCTAATTTGGTGGTTTGATCGTGACCTACTAATGTAAATCTGTTTATTAGTCCACTACGTGTAAGCAAAGTAGCCAAACCAGAGTCTGATTTAAGGGGAGTGAACTGCACAGCACGGGTTGTTTCCGAATGCGTTTGCAGAGCTGTTAAGTTTTGCTGAGACTGTTTGCTGGTACATTTATTAGGACTTTCATGAAATTAAATACATAGAACCTTTGCTCCAGAAATGTGGGAGTACTTGGAATCTTTACTATCTCACTGCTGCATTCAATATGGTACCAAAAGTTGGAGAATTTAGGTCAAGTGTGTTTTGGAACCGTCGACAGGAGAGCCCTGACCATTAATGTAAAATTGCAAATGGTAGATTCAGGTTGTTTCTAAAAACATTTCCTTCTATGCTGCCACGTTCTTGAAATGTATATTAAAATTCAAATTGATTTAATAAATGTTAGTTTTCTAATTCTATTTTGCAACTGCTAAGGGCATCAGTGTGGCATATGTTGAACTTACTGTCTAAATACTACTTAGTCTGTTGATGACTAATTCTGTAATTGTTTAAATTAGGGTTGGCTTGGTTTGGTTTTCTTAACCTCCTGGCTAGTTGTTCTTGAGCAAGCTGAGCAATGCAAAGGATCATAATGTTGCTGAGAAGAATTGCAGTGGTTCTGGTTTGAACAGCGTTAGTTTCCGTGTCACAGCCACGCGAGCGGCACGCCGTTCTGGGACCTCCCAGCGCTGGTTGTGGGCTGAGTTGAGTGAAAACTCTGTCCAGCGCATGGATCACTTTATCTCCAGCTTAGCCCGGGCTGGGCTGGCCGGAGTTCCCCGGCTGCCGTCAGCCAGGCGCTCCTCCTGCCGTGCTGTGGCCGTGGGGGATTGCTCTCGGCGTTAGCGCAGAGGAATCTGTGTGGGGATTTCTTTTTCATATAGGAAGTGCGGCGTATCTCACCTTTCTTCCCAATCCTCTTGAAGACGGCGATAATTAACTTCCACAAACTTTATTACAATCCCGTAATTAGTGGAGCGGCATCTCTAAGACAGAAAAAGCAGCAGTTTATCAGATGGTTTGCTGCGGTGGGAGTCTTCCTGCCTGAAAACGTGCTGCAAAGATGGAAAGAGCAGAGCTCCTTCTGGAAGGGGGGGGCTTTTGGTCACATGTAGTGGAACAAAATTAGTCTAGTGCTTTTGACCATCCGTATCTGAACAGGTGGAAGATGCCCTCTCCAGAAAGAGAAAATGTCTAAACTTTCCTTTTGAGTGGAGAGGCTCTTCCCACGTATTGTACATGGGTGAAATCGCTGCTTGGGATTAAATCCTGGAGGGAGGAGGGATGGAGAACAGACCTGGAAATGAACGCTTGGATTGCGTTGACCTTGCTGCTCTTCCAGCAGGTCAATCACGCCGGTGATGTTCTCGCTCTCTGGCTTGTCTCGCCTTGCTGTGTAGCGCCGCCGAACGCTGGGGGCGCAACGGCCTCCTCTGTTTCAGCTGAACTCCCTGCAGATGGGGTGCAGATGTTCTTGTAGGTGCGTATGAGTGTTAAAACATTATCGTAAACCGAGGCGGCAGGTAACAGATGTCTTCTCGTGCAGCTGCTTCCATTTGTGGCGTCATTACACCTTAGAGGCCACCCCCTTGCAAGCATGATAAAATTTTGTACTGTCAGAAGAAAAACCTGTAGAGTTACAGTGTACCAGCAGTCTGAAATAAAACCCGAAAAGCCTGCTTTCCAAGGCAGGTGCTTCTGGCACAGCAAGGAGCTGCTGCCGCCATGAAACTCCAACGGATTTTTTTTTTTTTTTTGCAAGAAAATAGATCATACAGATGTGGCGCATCCTGAATCGTGCGAAGATTCTGGCATGATCCAGAATAAAAGCATCTTTTTACCGCATGCAAGAAGCACGCACCCCCCAAACATTTTTTATGTATTTCATTTTTATACAAGTGATTAAAAAAAAAAAAATTAGTTTGCTAACTAACTTTCTGAGAAGTGAAATGATAAAAAAGAGCAGCTCCGTATGCGAGAATCATTCCAAGTATGTGGCACGGCTGACGAAATTCACTCTGAAAGGTATCTAATGCACTTCAGTACTGATACTGTCGCAAGCGCGTGATCTTTGTCTGGGCTTTAACTATTAAATTTCTCAAATTGAAGCGGCTCAGGTATTTTAAGGAAACCCCGAAGTCCCCCTTGAAAAGTGACTGTGTCATACACAGATTTAGGCACCCAGGGGAGTACTGACCTGTCAGTCTCACAGATGAAGTAACACAACAGTGCAGTGATTCTGCTTCAGCGTTTGCATATAACGAAATCAGAAAAGGTGTTACTTTTTCTCTCCCCTCCCTTTCCCCCCCACCTTCATTCCACTTGCAGAAGATCCAGATGTATTTCTTTTCAGGACAGGCTAAAATGAGGGAGTTTGGCATTTTGGTAAGTCAGCGCAGGGACAGTGCTCTGCGGCGAGGATGAAGATGTGAGAAAGGTAAGTAAGTAGTAGTATTGCTTCTCTTTCCCCAGTGTTTTTGAGAACAAAGCCTGGAATTTTGGCTTTGGCAGGCTTGCTGACGGGTAACTGGATGGTGTGAGCTCAGCAGCAGCAGGGAATGTGATTTTGGGACAGCAGCTGGAGATGAAGCGAACGATAATGCTCTACCCCACTACTACAAGACAGGGTTTAATTTTGAAATTCCAAAGTCCTTTATTTGCCAAAAAAAGAAGAAAATACAAAGTAAAAATACAAAGGTAAAACCATGCCAGCACAAAATGCCTCCAAAACTACTTTTAGAAAGTATGAGAACCCTTATTATTAAATACGCGGCTTCTAAAACCATCACCCAGTGCTACAGATAAAAGATGAGAACGAAAGGGTAAGCGCTGTTTACGTGGTTTTCTTACAGTAGCTCGTGCTCTTCGTTGAGGTTCATTTTTGATTGCATAGACCTAAGATGCTGTGATTTAGAGATGCCGTGCTCCAAAAATACATACCATTAACATGACGCTTCAGTGACCTCTTTTTTTTTTTTGGGCCTTTCAGGCATATTTTGCTTCAGAAACTAAGCACAGTACCGTGGTTAGAGTACTTCAAGTCAGCTTTCTTACATCCTTCGTTCAGGAGAGCAGGAAGGCTTTCTGCAACGTTTTCTGTAAACCTGAGACTGCCTGGAATTTCTTTTTTCGCTGGCCGTGCCTGTTTTCCAACACTGCCGCTTGGTGGCGGAGCGGCAGAAGGGGAGCTATGTCAGGGCCTGGGTTTTTGCTGACAAAAACGGTAGTGCCACAATTACTACTGAGATTTTAGAAGGAAAACAAAAAAATCAAGCTAGTGCCGTCCCAGCAGTAATTGCATGTGGTTGTATGGAGCCCTGTCTCCAGTCTTAGTACTGCAGAGAGAGAGTGTTTGTGAATATAAAAATAAAACCAAGCGGTTTGTAAGGACACGGGACTTAATTTTGCTAGACAAAAGCAGACTGGAGAGAAGAAGTAAACACAAATGTATTTGTTTTCTATCATGCAAAACTGAACTTTACTCACTTTTCTGACTACTCGTAAAGGAAAAGGAATCCAGCTCGTAAAAGACTTCAGTCTGAAGTTTTACGATGAGATTCAGTCTGGATTTACGATGAGAAACGCGTGATGTGTCTTTCAAGGTGTGCAACACCTAAAGTGGCGGTGCCAGTTGGAGGCGGGAGGCAAAGTGGGAGCGGAGCGGGCTCCTGCGGGTGAGCCTTGGGTTGCTGCGCGCTAGAGGGCTCGCTGACCTCTGGAGCTGGCGTGTGCTGCACCTGCGAGGTTCTGGCGCCTGTGTTCACCAACCTCCTTGTCTTCTTCGGCTATCCCAGAAAGAAAAGCTAAGAAGTAGGCCAGGAGTTCCCAATTTTACCTTGCTTATACACTGCAGATTTAGAAACCTTCCATCCAGAGCAGCTGAGGCACACGGGGTGTACAGCACCTCCTTTGCTAATTCAGCTGTGGCTGTTGAGTTACGGTTATTTTCAAAGGTATTAGTGGGAGACAATGGAGTAAATAATACAAGTTACTGGAGGTTTTGCACTGGTATCATGCTAGCAGTGGCTAGTAACATCTGCTTTAAGTTGTTTTGGGGTTTTTTCCTGTGATTAGCTTCTTGTGTTGACCTACTAAAAAGCAGGAATCAAGCTGGGAATCACTCTGCTTTGTCACAACAGCATTGAACCTCTGTCTGTAAAGGAGAGGGCCTTGATTTGGGAGCCAAAGGGCTCAGCAGAGCAGCCACGAGCTTCTATCTCAATTTACTGAAGCCAGACCTTGAAAAGGTAGCTGGTGATTTTTACCAGGCTCAGGATAGTGACCGCTTCAAAACAAGGCACCAGCACAGGCAGATTGGTGCGAGACGGAAGTCTGAACTGATTGATGTGATGGGTTGAGTTGAAGCCCCTCTGCAAAGGGCACAGGAGGAGAAAGAGGAAAGATCCTGCAGGGGTGGGTGAGGAGAGCGAGCAGGAACAGCAGAAGTCGGCTCAAGGTTTGACCTAGCAAGAACGGAAACACCAAACCAAAAGTGATGCGCCAAGGGCTGCTGGAGGACCAGCTCTTCCCAGTCCACCGTGGGCCCCGTCTGCATCCCAACACACGCCTGGTGCTAGAGAACAGGGCGTCACACGCTCGACGGGCGAGTCCTCGAGTCCTTCGTCTAACTCCCTCCTTGTGTGAAAAGACATTGTGCATTCCCTGCAATATACACCCTTTCTGGAAAAGGCTGTTGCTCTGAACTCCCATAGGGAGGAGGAGGAAGAGGAAATGCCCTCGGCAAAGAGGCTGCAGAATCACCATCTACGGAGATTCTTCAAAACTCAGCTGGATGAGCTCCTGAGAAACTTGCTCTAACTTCGAAGCTGGCCTGCCTTTGAGTGGGGAGGTGGAATAGAGACCTACAGAGGTCCCTTCCAAGTGGAATTATGATGTTGTTCTGTGTGGTGCTAGGAAAGCTTCTTTTCTGTGAGGTGCCAGGGCTACCCCAGGTTAAAACCTTGAAGAGACAATCACTAAGTTATTCTGGAACGAGACTTTACGTAATTGGCAAACCGGACGTTCCAGTAGTGCTGCTTAGAGAGTTAAAAGCTAGCAGCGCTGAAGTAACGCGAAGGTTCAGTTTCAGCTTAGAATGGGGTCAGGTTCTTCATGTTCCTTTGAGGAATCTTTGTATCTGGAGAGAGAAAATGTCATCTAACTAGAAGACCACTCTGGACCTGGATGGTGAAGAAAAGAGGTGAACTGCTTTGCCTAAGTTCTTTCAGGTAAAAAGTGGATGGAGCTGGTGACAGTTAGTGGTTATGCAACTTCTATATTTGTTTCTGCAGTTACTTCCTAGTTTCTTCTGCAGTCGGGCCTTTGTGGAATCCTGCCCAGTGAAGCTCTTCCCCTCAGGGTTACAGTGATGCCGGAGATGGGCTTCTTGGGAGCCTCTTGCATTCAAAGAGGCTGATCCTGGTTTGCTTAGAGCGCTCCCTGCTTACAGCACCTTTTGTTAGGGAATGGAAGTTTCTTTGCAGTGCCTGCGCTAAGAACCTGGGCATCCGGAAGTTTCCCAGGTATCAAATCCGGGATCATGGGGTGTGTATATGCATCTGGATAATATAGCAGCTTTGTTCAAGAAAAAGAGAATAGATCTCCAAGCCCAGTAGTATAACTGGAACTTTCCTCTCTTTCAGATTCCGATCCTGAGGATGGAGTTATTAACCTCAGCAAGGCAGCAGCATGTCCCACCTGGGCATCGGGAGGCAGGCGTTACACTTCAAAGGCTCCTGGAAAAGTTGAAGCCGCATTGTAGTGATCAGCCAATTACTTATTTGGTTATTAACACTTAAGAGGTATCACCTGGGGATTAGTGTTCCATTGTGCTGGCATCTCTGCGTAGAGAACGCGTGCGTGTGGATACACCCCTTATCCACTAACAGGATGGGTTCTGCCTCAAGTGCAGACCAGGAGCTGCCTGCCTGGGGATCTCACCCTGGCACTGGCAGCTGTCTCTTGGATATTCCGGCAGGGATTCACGCAGGGACGTCCTGAGGAGGCACGGTTTGATATTCTTACAGTGAGGTAAGAGGAAATATAGTGTACCTATACCAATCAAGCATTACATGTTTCAAGGCCAGGTTGGACGGGGCTTGGAGCAACCTGGTCTAGCAGGAGGTGTCCCTGCCCAGGGCAGGGGGGTGGGACTGGATGGGCTTTAAGGTCCCTTCCAACCCAAACCGTTCTGTGGTTCTGTGATGGCTAAAATTGAGGACTGGTAAGAACAGGTTGTAATTGCCTCTGCAGCTCCAGCAGCAGAGCATGTGCTCTTACTAGAGGCACTGGCTGTGATTCCATGAGGGAAGTCAGTTTAATTTTGCACTTTAAACAAGAATTCATTATTTGCCGTGTTTCCTCTCTGAGATCGGGGCCTACTTCATGAGTGGAAAATAATTTTTTGGCAACATTATTTTCCTTTACCAGTTAAAGGACCCCTCTAGTAGCAGAAATTTAGCACACTAGGTTATGGTTGGGTTTTTCTTCATTATCTCAGCTTCCTGTCCTGGAGAAGGCTGCAGATTAGCAATAGAAGAGAGGGGAAGAACACAGGGAATGGACAGAACTGACGCACACAACACACAGCAGTTTAACACACCAGCTGAACAGTGTGTATGTCTTTTTTTGCAAAGAAAATACGCTAGAAAATACTTTCAACAGAGACAAAACACTAGCCTGAGGAAGCCTGAGCACAGGAGAATAGGTAGAAATGTTAACTTTAGCTCAAGTTCCTAGAGAAACATTACATCATGTAGTGCTTTAACTGTCCACAGATTCATACAAGTAAAATATGTCCAGTATCAACTGAAAGAGCGTGTGGTTTAAAGCACAAAAGGAGACTTCACTCTCCCCCCGCCTTGGTTTCCAGGACACTAAGAAAAAAAAAAAAGAAAAAAAAAAAAAGAGGACTTCTTTGTGACTTGCGTTTTAAAAGATTTCTAGACATACATTTAAATTAAGTTAATTTGGCAGTTCTTTTGTCACTCGTGGTAGAGTCAAGGGGACAGAATGGCACAGGACTGACCTGACTGAGAAACGACCACTGTAGATGTTGCATGCAGTTGCTACAGTTAATCATTAGATGCTGGCATTTATTGCACATCTGGGGACATAACAGAATTTATATATAAACGAAACAAGGTGCAATCACCATTTTTAATTAGCGTGCACGATAACACATTGTAAAAAGCCTTTTTATAGAAATTACCTTATTGCAATTACACAGGAAGAGAAAAAGGGTTTTCAAGTTACAGTGTACAAAATAAAGCACATTGCTCCAATGACGGATTTCAGAAAAATCCCTAAGTGTCTTGGGACTGAATGCTATCCAGTTTGAAAGATATTGATTAAACGTCTTCAGTTTCTCTACGCTGAAAGATCTGAGATAACTAGTTTATCTGACTTGTCTCCAGTTTCAGAGGGAGATAAGACTTCATCTGTGTCATAGTCTTCTTCAAATGATCTGCAAAGATAAAAGGTATGCCTTTAAAAGCCGTATTTTGGTGGGAGCTTTTTCAGGTAAGTTATTTCAGTGGCTACTAAAGCAGCTGGCTAAAACATTGGCATGCAAGATGTTACCCTCGAGGAGCATTATTTATAAGGCATTGAAAACAGCGCTGTAGTAATCAGTATTCTCACAGCTGACATGACTCTGTGCTCCCATCCATCCTCACTTGTAAGTTCCAAAACAACTTCTCAGTGGTGTTCAGCATTATCAAATTTGAATCCAGCTTCAGTAACAATTGTTAGTAGCTCACAGTAGCCTTAGTAGTTCAGTGCAGAAATAGTCATCCAGCCCTAGAGGAGATTTGGCTTGTTCAGACTTGCTCAGGAACACCTGGTTTCCAAAGCATCTTCTGGATTAGGATATGTTTTGACACCCACAGGAGAACAATTGCGGCCCTGCTGTCATGTTCCTCTCTCACTTGAAGTTTAATATCCAGGTCTTAGCATTTATGGCCTGGGGCGGTTTGGCTGCGGATTCTCAGCTCCAACTGGTTGCACTGTTCGGACTGGTTGGATTCTGTGCTCTGCAGCAGAGGATATCGCTCGCTTCGGGGCTCTCATCCCATTCCTATTCTTCAGAAGTGATGTTTTTAAGATGTCTTCCCTCCAGTCTTAGCACACCACAGGTTAGTTTCTCAGGGCTCCCAAGAAATTAAAATTCTTCCTTTTGTTCTGAGCGCAATGCTGCTCATGAAGGAAATGTTGCAGCAGGTCTTCCAACG
Organism: Chionis minor; assembly: GCA_013398295.1. Taxonomy (NCBI): domain Eukaryota; kingdom Metazoa; phylum Chordata; class Aves; order Charadriiformes; family Chionidae; genus Chionis; species Chionis minor. The sequence continues at coordinate 495,031 of VZSF01002047.1, read as the reverse complement.
TCAAGCACAGGAATAGCTCTGGTTCATTCAGCGATAAACCCTGCTGCAAAAAGGTTAACTCCTCTGATACCCCAGCATGGGTGGTGCCAAGAAAGAACTGTCGACCACTTCTCCTGCTATTTTTTCCCTTTACTAACCCAAATGCACGCCCAGCACATCCTTGGGAGCCTGTCAGTATGTTATGTCCTGCCATGGGGAGGATTCTATGCCGCAGTCTGGTGGTCCCTATGTGAAGAAGAGACAAACAGCATAGAGATCTTCCAGAACATTTTCACCTTCTCTTCCGTAAAGGAAAGCACCTGCTGAATAGTTCTGCCACCTTCTGGATCCTTGCCTAAGCGGGAGAAGGGAAACAACGGTCTGGATCCCACATCAATAACTGTTCTGATTGCGCGTGCAAGGATGGCAAAAAGTACACAACACCCACTTCTTGCTGAAGCGGTACGTGTCGGGAGCCTGCTGCATTCCCCACCTGGGAACGGACCGTGCGTGTTTGTACAGGCCTCAGTTTCTCTAACATCAACTTGGTTTAAGATGGTGCAGTTGAGGAAAACTTTTTACTTCTATTTGAATGCTATTCTTAGGAATTATCCTTTAGTGTCCCATTTTCCTTCAATTTTATCAGTTTCTGAAAGCTGTCTTCTTTTTCTTTTTCCCTATATCTGAAATGTGACCTCTTTCCTGTGTTGTTTATCTTGCACATACACCAGCACTTGGAGCTCTGTTATAATTTTTTTCCAGTGCCTTTTGCTCCTGGACTACACCATGTCCTGCCTTCTTCAAAAGGGGCTTGCCATTGTCTTTTCTCCTGTGAGTGACTTTTCCACTTCACTCTTTTGCTCCTTAAGGCTCAACAGTGCCTTAAGCTCCCATCTTGGAAAAATGCTTTCCACCTTTACGCCTAGGAAGCATCCAAGGGACAGCTTTTCCATCAAGATTAGCACTAAAGATAATCACCTTCTCTCCTTCCAGGCCAGCTTCAAAAACCTCACAGTCCCATAAATACATGTACGGGCTCACGGAGATTAAACACCCATTCCTCAAGACTCAACCACAGCAACTCTAGCTTGTTCAGAGAAGGCAAATTACTCCAAGAAATTCTTTGTCCGTCCTTCTGGGAAACACACACATTTTGTCACTGGCTGGTTCGGCAATGTACTTCTGCCCTTTTTCCCTGCCTTACGCTGCTGCATTCGTGAAAGGCAGCACCAACTGAGCCATCAGCTGACTTGAGGGAGACAAGAAAAATAGTCTAAACTGCCTAAAACCAACATCATCTGATCCTGTGTCTTTGTCCTACCTATCCACCTCTGAGCAGGACTGCTCTGCATTATGCCCTCGCTCCTTTTTGCTCAAGGGGATTCTTTCCTATCGGCAGCTGATAAAAGATGGCCTCTTCCTCCTTATTTCCCTTCTTATGGAGAAAGATGCCTTTCCATGAAGGCAATCATGGTTTCCATGAACATCAGCTGGCTGAAACTAGCTTCACAGTGCCTACTTCTGCCAGGCAGGCTGCAGCCTGGACTGCAAGAAAGGATTTCTGCAGAACCAATGTTAAATCTGCATTACGAGCTGGTGTTGGTCAGATCCAGCTATTGGTTCTGCCTTCAAACAACACTGTGTGCACACGTTCGCCAGGGAACAGGCTCCTCACTGAATCTCATACACAGATGTATAAAGCAGAACATGGCTGAGAAATGTTCCAATCAGCGTAAGCTTCCAGTGAAATGTGATGCTTCGGTGTTGTCTTGAGTAAGACAAAACCTTCCTATTATTTTTGGTGACTGTAGCTCTTGCAGTAGAGTCACAGCATGCTTGGAGTCACTCTGAGCGTCCACTGTGCCTCGATGAGATTCCTCTTCCAGGAGCAGCGCTCTCTCCTGGGCAAGCCTGCAGCCAGCCAGACACTGACTGGTTTTGGAAACCTTCCATCCGGAGAAGCTACGGACAGGGCTAAGTCACAAATATGGGACACGCTAATTCATCTGCTATTGCTCAGTGATGGTTATTTTCAAATTCATTAACAAGCCAAACACCAAATTTCAGATTCTGCCAGCTAACTTAGCCAAAAATCTTCCGGTCTCTCACAGAGCTCATAAACTGTCTTGGTTTTGTCCCCGCTCCCCATTTCTGTCATCCTCAAAGGACAGCAGAAATAATGTATGTGCAAGAACTCAATGCCTGTTTCTGGCAAATTTGTCTGGGCATCCAGCTCTTTGTTTTTCTTTTTCCCTTCCTTTTTTCCTGCATGGTCTGTTGCTATGCTCCACAAATGAGATCTAATCCTGCTGCCATGACTACAGAGCTTTTCAGGGGCTCTTAAAAGCAAGCAGCAAGGTTGCTGACATGCTTTTTGCAGGAAGACACAGAGCTGTTTCAGACAAGCTTCAAAAATCTGACATCACCTGCCACTTCTCTCTTTTCGGCGAGTTTGGGGATTCGTGGTCTTGCAAAGCTTTTGTGGCAGACTCCTGTTTCTTTTCTGTGCTGAGGACACAGGTGTTGCAAAGCAGCTGCAGGGAATAGAGCAATTTTATCTTCCATCCCACATTACCTCATCTTCCATTGTGAAGGCCATGAAAAGGCAAGGCAGCTCAAAGGAGAGGAGGGAACAGCCCATAGCTGTTTGGATGCACATCACAGGGAGAGAGGGAAACACAGCTCTCAATAGCTTCGCAAATCTCTGTGGCTAATTAGTAGGTGCTACTGTTAGCCCAAGCAGTTTCCAGTGTGGGAAGGTTTGAAAATTATGCAATCTTCTCAGTACTCTTACTTTAATGGCCCTACAAACACTGTTCAAGAATGGATGAAATCTTGAATCATGCAAGATTAACACAGACTAAGCATTCTTTGGATGTTTCTTATATTAACCTGGAGACTTTCAGAGAAATATTCTCAAGAAGATACGAACACAGACACAAGGATAACGATGCTGAGTCTCCATTAGGAGCCTCTGCAGGAAGCCCTTGCACAGAGAGAGGTTCTGGAGCAATTGCTCTGCTTAAATTCATCGACTCTAAGGATAGCTGGATTGTCTGTCCATAATTTTATAGAAGGCTGCTAAAACGAGTGGAGGTATTGCAGAAACCAACAGTGTTTTAAAGAAAAAGTCTCAACAAACTTGGTAAATGAATGAAGACATTGAAACACAGCTTATGAAGAGCACAGACTAATAGGTATAAAGTTTGGCAGAAAGTAAAATTATTTGACTAAAGAAAGTCTCCGTTTGGTATATGAAATGTAACAGAGCTACAGATTTTAATCTATGATAGTGTGACATGGTCAAGACATGGCCAAAACTACCAAAGTCATTTGGTCTCTTTTTTTGTATGGTTGCCAAAAGAAAAAAGGCTTTGTCCTTCTTCCCAGCTATCTTCGTTACTGCAGCGTGTGTAGCCAATTCAAACAGCTGCCCACAAAGAAGCCCATTGTGGAAAATACACCAATACTGCCTTTTGGAGCAACTGTTTCAGGCTTCACACGCTCCAGTGTCGAGTCCAAATGAGAAGTCCGCTAATCCACTACCCTCTGTTAAAAGCAGCATCCGCACGCTCCTCCCAAACCTCAGCGGGAGCCAAAGGGTGTGTTCCCAGGGCAGTGTGATGCCCACGCTTACCCTTCTTGTAACTGCTCGTTCCCAGACTCCTCAGCCACAAGAATCTCGTACTCCTCAGCAGCGTATCTGTCCCAGTCAGAGGGTTCAGGGCCATCATTTTCAACGTCCTAAAGAGATCAGGCAGTCAAGCACACTATGTCCATGCCTCTCTACAGCTCTAAACACGCGGAACGGCAATTCTAGGAATAGTAAGCAACCATATAGAAACAGCTAGTCCAAAACTTGCCTTAACTGAAAGACTCACAACTATTTCAACGTCTGCACGTAAATGACAATGAAAAAATACATCCCTTAGTATATAAAGCTCTGTGTGTGACCTGAGCTGCCAACAAACCGAGCCTGCTTCATTTCAGAAATGCTGAACGTTAATAAGCACGCGTTTTCTTTGCTCCAGCTCAGCAAGCCCCAGCTCTGTGCACTTCATAATTGGCGAAAGAACCTAGTGATTTCAAATCTTTAAATAAATGCTAATTGTAACTGATCTTTTGAGGAACTCTTCACAGTTTGCTAAGTTTGGGCAAGTTTGAGAGAAGGTTACAGAATAACATCCTTATAAATATTTGGCCCTCTGCCATTTACTGTAAGATGGTGGAAATAAGTTATCCCCCACAGCCCCACTTCAGTGCTCTTATGATGATCCAGTTTAAACAAACAAACAAACAATAGGGTGGTTCTGGCTTAGGACAGATTTAAGCCTTGAATCATGGAACCACAAAGTTCCTCTTACGCGTCGCGCGGGAACACAGCTGGGGGGGAACCAGAGTTAGTTTTGGCATCCCCTCCACGTTACTGTACTTTGACCAGATAAGAGGCTTCTGGGAAATAGTCTTTAAGCTCTTGTCGCATCTGGTTTCACTGGATATGCAAGGGGAGCCAGAGGCGAGGGGCTCTGCACCAACAGCTGACAAAACTCAAGTCTCTGAACATCTCACAGTTTGTAGTTGGCAACAACTACAACATACAAAAGCCACAATCTCCTCCTGTATTTTCTCTGCTTGAGAAGAGAGGATGATTGATGTATGACACTGCAGCCAGGCTAATAACCAGGCACAATCTGCAACATCCAAACCTTCCATCTAGTCTGCTGCGTGTGTGACCTGATCACAGAGCTGGCACCTCATCTGCCTTGGCCCCTGTGCTGTAAAGAGGGTCTGTCGCTTCGGTTCTCTTTAGGCTATGGGAAAATTGCTAGAGCTGTTTGAAGGATCAGACTCTCGCCTGGATGTTTAATAAATCTCCACATGCAGCCTACTTACTTATGACTGCAGCTGTGTAGGGGATGGGAAGAGACAAATGGGATCGCCAGCTCTGAATCTCCCAGCTACTTTCTAAACTGAGCGAACCAGGTTCCCTTCTGGTGCAGCGGAGCCCCGCTCTTCCAGCCTGCTGAACCAGTGCAGGTCAGCAGGGTCCAGTCCTTCTCTCTAGAATCACACGCTGCACTGCCAGTGTGGGTGTGGTGGGATCAGTGATGGCAACCAAACCATAGAATAGCAGTAAAACTTGTGTTGGAAGAGACCCAGGAGGTCTCTAGTCCCAGCCTCTGCTCAAATCAGGGCTTCCTATGAGGTTGGATCAGGGGCCTCAAGGCTTCGCGCAGTCACCTCTTGAAACCCTCCAAGAACAGGAGCTGCATGACCTCTCTAGGCAACCTGTTCCAGTGTTTGACTGGCCTACTCGTGAAAAAGTCTTCTTATATTCAGATCGATTTTCCCTACATTCAGCAGCATTCCAAAGATGGGTTTGAGAAGGCCCGCATTTAGAAATAAAGGTGATATATACCTTTTGCACTGCAAAGGGATCCCTCTGCTCATTGTCCAGATACTTCTCTAAATTGAAGAAGGTGTTGTAGAATACGTGAGCCATTCTGCACCTCTTCAGGTCTCGCAGGGTTACTCTTCCTACAGAAAAAAACCCCACATTATTGTGCTATTGAGTTCTTACTTAGTGACTGAGACTGGACCTGTTCCTTGTCAGTCTTATCAAAGTTTTAATTATAACACCAGTATGCTATAATACTACAAAATTTCTTCCCAAGTCATCCAAGGATTTTCACTTTATTCAATAAATGGGTATGTTTATTAGGCTTAAATCTCACACGCAGACACAGAGGTCTTTCACATTCATGTGAAATACAAAAGAATGTGAAAGGGGATGGTACAGTTTCATAATCTAGACTGTCAGCACATCTCACAGCTGGAATATAAAAGACTTGTTGCTCCAGTTCCAGCAAGTTAACTCACAGGGTCTCTTGTTTTAGTATTTGAAAGCATAACATTCTGGCACAATAGCCACTGTTCAGACTTTGACCTTGTGCGGTAATTTCAGCCCTGTGATTCTAACACAAGGCTCTACCTATAGATGGGTTTCACAGTGACATTACTTTCTCAGTCTTCCATAGCTCAAGGAGGATTGAAACTCCCATTAAACAGGACTTACCTTCCCTCTCTGGCTTAACGAGATCAAGCATCTGACACAGCAAGTCATGAAACGGGAGTGGTTCTATGCCCATCACTTCCATCCGCTCACATTGCTCCTCATAAAAGTACTCCAGCTCATACATGGAGAGCACTCCATCCCCATCCAGGTCCATGCACCGAAACCAGTACTCGATGCTAGGAAAAAGAGACAGGACTAGTGAAAGCACAGCACTGCACTAGCAAATCCATACAGGAGAGATTGCAGCAGCGCACATTCCCCTTCTCTCATCCTCTAATGCTCTTCTGCCCAAAGGCCAGCGTAAAACCAGGGATGAAAATACCCTTTGGGAAGGATCAGGGCACAGGTCAACACTCAAGAGCGCCTCCTGTTAGTCTCCTAGGTGGCTTGTGAGCCGTGCTCATGACCCGTTTCATCTGGTAGCAAGTGTCCACTGTGCTCCAGCTCAACTGGCTCACGTAGGTTAGGGTATCCCTGTCTGATTCAGCAGGAAAAGTTGGCCAAATACAACCAACTCTGAACCCAGTGGCTGTCCCTGCGTGACCCTGGTGAGTGATGAGGCAGGCATGGTATGCACTTATTTCCTCTACTGCTTTAGAGAGAAGGAAATGCTTTCAGGCAGTTCCACTCTACATCCCCCCCTTCCCCTCTGAATAGTCCAACCCTGCATTTATGAATTATTCTTCTCATTTTTACTCATAAGGTGCGCTGTCCTAATAATCGCATGCAGATCTAGCTCGGCTCTGCATACCAGTCTCCCACTGGCTGTACAAACCAGGCACATGGGCAGGTTTTACAAAGTGACACGGTGAAGTTTCCCTACAAACGCTTCTTACGCACCCACTACATGCCTGAAGGGAACGTGCCTACCTGCTGCAAAAAATCTCATGGGTTTATCGCCAGAGCCAGTGCTTCATGGCACGGGGATTGATGACTACCGAGACATTTAACATTACAAGAAAACTCTGCTTCTACACAATTTCTCCTCAAAAAAGGCAAATGATTTGACCAAACATTGATAGCGCATTGCTTTCTTCCTAATAATCACTGGAACCCAAGCTGCCGTTACTTGGAGAAAGCGGTCAGTCACAGAAGTTTCCATAATCTTATCTACTCATCTTAGTACTTTTACTAAGACACAGAGATCAGTCAGACCTTGTAGCACTCCTTTTGTCTTCCTCTGAAATCAGGAGCCACACAAAATCAGCATAACTCATGCGGCCTTCCTTTTGAACTTCATTGCCTCTGGAAGACACATGAGGAAAAAAAGAAAAACACAAAACCCCCATAAATCCCCAGGCTCCTAAATACTCAGAACATTATCAAACACATTTTTCAAAAGCCCCAAATCGTTGGTGAGAGAAAACAGAGCATCGTCACCCATTTAGCCTGTACTCCCCGCGCTCTGCAGCACCAGTCCTTGTGCGCTTCCCCACAGGCACAGTGGTTGCCACCTTGCTGTCACCACAGGGCTGAGGCTCACCTACCACATCCCCTCCCACAGCCAGTGCCGGCCTGTTTCCCTTTTCCAGTGCTTTAAAGCAGTGCTCTCCGGCTATGCCTGTGCCACTGTGGGGCACAAACACATAGCGCTTGCATGTTCCCTCCGGCTACACCCAGCTCGTTCTACAGTGAGGTCTACAGGTGGTCATCCTACGGGATTTTTTAATTTGTTTTCTTAAGATACCCAGACGTCTCATTCCATTTTCAGGCAGCTCCAACTGGAGCACCATGTTGGAAACCGTTCTGGTCAGTGGGGATTTCTGAGAGCATCTTGCATTTCTAATCAGCCCGACAGAAAATTCCCTTCACTTCTACCCCCAACCAGCGTGCTATTCCTCACCTCACCACAGCGCCGCTGAATATTCGCTCAATAATCCTGTTTGATAAAGCTGGAAACAAAGAAAACACAGAGAAAATGAAGTTACAGGTCACAGGAATAACTACAGTCAGTTGTTTACGCTGAATCCACGCAAAGCCACTTCCCATTGCTAAAAGAATGCTCTGTCTACATTGCCATTCTAACCACTTTACTGGTCTCTGTTTAGCAGCATTTTGTAAAAAACAAAGGTGATTCTCCCAGTCTGTCTGCCTTTGTATCCTCCCAAACACCATATTTCCCCATAAATATGGCAACTGCGTGTTACCTGGCTTCTTGGACATGGGCAGTGTTACTCCTACTTTGCTGCAGTAGGATTTGTCACATAAGCAAATCCTCCTGATAGAAGACTATTTCAGCGTGTATTGCAAAGGCAGTTCAGTTACCAAGCAAAAATCGCACATCGAATCCCTACAAAACACTTCTCAGCAGAGCACAAGCTGTGGCAATCCCGCTGCAGGGAAGGACAATGAAAAATAAGCATCGCTTTAGGTGAGCGGGAGGGCTTTGCCAGCCAGGAGACACGTGGGGATAGATGTTATGGCAGAGACACACCAGCCAAGCAGCAAGTCTTGAGTGGGATCTGCACACCAACCTCAGCCCCCCAGACTGCTGACACACTACTTCCTTTAGACCCCCACCTTAGCTCCTTCTACGCGTTCTCCATCACTTCCGTAGTCTTGGCACACTTCCAACAGGCCAGCCAGGCAGACCCAACCTGCACCACCCCTCAGATCCCGCTGGCACACCGCTGGGAGGCACCACAACCCTGACTGCTTCTTCCCTTCACCCTGCCCTCAGCACCCCTTCTTATCTTTAGCTCCCCACCAGCCAGCGCTCTCAGCGCCTCCTGCGGAACAAATACTCCATGGCCACATTCCAGCCTCCCAGAAGGGACCAAGTGTCCCCTATCACCTATCCCAAGTCAGGCACTCCTCCATCCTCACCCCATCCAACCCTATTATCAACGCTCCCGACCCCTGTGGCTGCCACACTCGCCCAGAACCCCATAAACACCTGCCCTCAGAACCCGTGGGCCACCACACCACTGACACACACGCACGCCTACAGCACTGGCATCCCTTTCCTTCTTTCTTACTTCAGCCCATGAGGATCTTGGCTCCGACAAAATTCTGTCCCTGTCCCCAGAGCTCCAGCAATGCCTGACAATTTGTCCCACCTCCAGATCCCTGTAGCCCTACATGCTGCGACACCTCACCCCACACTTCACCTTTCCTGCCGCCTCCAGCCACGCGTTGTATCCAAACATCCCCTTTTCCCAAACCGGATTCTCTGTCCCAGACCTACTTTCCCAAAAAGTGCAGCAACCACACAGAAGAATCCAAGAAGGTTTTGTCTTCAGGATGAAACATGCCCATCAAAGCTCAAGCTCTCGTCCAAGACATTACCTCATGAATCCTAACAGGTAAGCGCATGGGAATATCATGCTTTCAGAACATGGATAATCCTAAGAACAGCTGACCTGAGTGCCTCCATCTAGCACAATGCATACAGAACAAATGCCTTCGGATTTTTTTAGCCCTTTGTGGATTTGTATTCCATTAACTTATCCATGGCCCTTGAACCTTTGAAAACTCATAGCATCTGCTCAACTTGCAGAAAGGAGTTCCACGTTGAACTCCAGAGATATTTTCCAGAGTGCATCTGCAAACTGAAATTCACCAAGCTTCACTGGACTCTGGAATTTCTCTCACGCGTAACGAGACTGCACTTCAGCAATCTTTGAAGTTCACATGGGCTTATCCTTCTTGTCCCTCCTTCCAAATTCCTCCAAAACCCTTAGTAAACAATAAGGAAGTTCAAGACGTTGTTTTAGCTCATCCTGGCAGTGACCCACACGTGAACAAAAGCTCCCTCTCTAGCTACTTGTGCAGAAAATAGCATGTATTGCATTTCTCTGTCTAAGCCCCTGCAACTAGCTCTGTAAAACAGCATTTCTGTAACGGATGGCTCCATTTAAATTTTTTTGAGGCATCAAATTAACAAATTAAAGCTAAGTTTTACTCTTTAGTGGGAACATTCTATTTTCTGCAATCCCCTTCGTTTCACCACAGCTTCAGGCCGCATACCTTGATCACTGTACCTAGCCAGGTCCTTCTGGCTGATGTAAAGATCATGGTCAGTGTCCAGCTCCCAGAATTTACAGTATATGACATAGAAGTGCTCGTAGGAGAAATAATCTGTGATCTGATTTATGTCATCCTCTTCTTCCAAGAGAGCAAGAGTCTGAAAGAGTACAAATAAAGTGGGAAGTTAAACCTAGATAATGGCAGCTCGGGAGCTGAAGTCCTCCAACCTCTGTGGAAGTTGGGTGAACACAGCTCCGAGAGCTAATCAGAAATACAGCCTTTCTCCCCCACAGGAGATTTAGTTGCTGCATTCCATAACAGGCACTTAAAGAGCATCTGGCTTGGCTATCCTGGTTAGCATATGTATGCACAATATTTCTGCCACTCCTGTGAACAACTTCTAATAATTTTCTACTATAGTGAAGAGTGAGGCAGAGAAACAAGAATAGAATTGCTGTCTCAGCTGGGAGCCATTATTTTTGAAACATTTCTGACCTGCACCAGAGACTCCTAGAGCCATTTACAACAGCGAGTTCACAGTTCTCCACAGGAACTGAGATATATCTTTACACATCACACATCCTTGCGTGGCTCCCAAAGGGAAAAAAAAAAAAAAAATCAAGTCTTGCTCCAGACTCATGCCTGGACTGGGGAAGGAGGGATGGATCCCAAGCAGATCAAACCAATCACACTGATTTTCCTGAGCTGTCACTGACAGGAATTAGCCTGGTTTAACTGGGAGGCTTAGACAGATTTCCAACCATGACATCTGTTAACATGTCTTGTAGCAAACATTTAGTGCTAATGTCCTTGTTTCAATGTCCTCGTTTCGTTCCTACTTCACACCTACCTCCGTCCTTCCCCCAGCAGCAGGAGAGTATTGCCTGTCTGCCAGTGCCACCTCCCTGCTTGCTTTTCTCCTAGCGCTGAGGCCACGGGACACCAGACAGCATTTCAGTCCAATAAATTATAGCTGCAGGAATGTGAAAAAGCTAACAGACTCCAGCGAGCTCTAGCTCTGTCCTCCCCTGCCCTCGCAGCCGGGAGGAGGTGAAACACAGCCTCAGAGCGAGCGCAGGGAGCCGTGTCTCTAAGCGGGCAGCCTTCGCGGCCCTTCTATCCACAAACCATAACAACAGATGCTGCGCTAAGCATAGGCACTGGTAGTTCAACGTCAACTTTCAGTCACCGCCACGTCCCAGGAACCCAACTGAGCCTCAACAAAACCTTCAAACCACATTCAGGAACATTTCAGGCAGGGACAAGAGGATGGCACTGCCAGACTTGCACTATTCTGCCTTGCTGACACTCAGGTCTAAAAACCTCTGACCGATCGCTCACTAGCCTCTTCAGAGTCTTCATGGGCCTCTCTCTTTCTTTGCAGATGATAATAATCCCTTGGGGAGATTTTTCAATCCACCGATATATTTTTTTTCTCTTAGAGCTCACGCCCAAATATGCCGTTTACACCTGCAGCAAAGAGCTGCCCAAGCCAAATTACAGTCCCAGAGCTGAACTTCCCTGCTGCAGGACATGAAAGGCAGAGTAGATATGCAAGGAGAAAGAGGGGAAGTGTGTAAAAAGGGAGAAAATGAGTGAATAAAGATGCAGGATAAGTTGGGAGGGTTTGTTTATAACAGATTTGGGTGGACCTGGGATTAGAGGGCTTGGACAGTCATGAGGCAAACCAAGGGAGCGCTGATTTTTTTCATTAGCTGCTGTGATGAGGGGGCAGATGATGCCTGGAAGGAGAAGGAGGAGGAGCAGCAGCATGAACTTGTGCGTGAGGCTTTTGAGGAAGACAGCATGCTCCATCTGGAAAGGAGAACAGGATGCAGTAGGGAAGTCTCACTGCTTTAGCCGAGTCCAGCCTAAAGACTTTCTAGCTTTTTAGGGCTGGGCTGGAGCTGAGCAGCCTTAGACAGTTTTAATCTGGTGCTCTTTTGGGCAAAATACACAGAGAACAGAGATCCAAATCCTGAAATCTACGCCCAACATAAGGATACAACGCAGGGACCGTAACAAGAACTAAGCTTCATTTGGTAACGTTTTAGAAGGTTACAAGTCTGCTGCAGAGGTGGAAATCCAGTCTCTGGTCTTCTCTCTCCTCAACTCAGACACCTCCTCCCCTAGCTCCACAGTCTCCCGGCACGGAGCAGTTCACCTGCCTCCCTCCAAGCCCGGCACAGCTCCGTTGCTGTAGAGTCACAGCAACAAGGCGTGATGTGTTCTGTATCTCATTCAGGCAGAAACCAACATACTTGCAAGAAGTTGCTTTTCCTCAGCTCTGTTAAAGTGATCTTCCCAGACCAGGAACGATTGACTGTGTAGAATATTCTCTGTATAACCTGCAACACACGAACAGCGCTCTTGAAATCAACTCCTGAAATAGACCCATTGGGGAATGTAAATGCAGTAGCTTTATTTTGTTTATTCACTCATCCTAAGGGGACTCCTTTTTGAAAACTGTTTTGTGATCTTTTCTGTAGATACTACTACCCTTAACTCACAACGCAACTTGAAAGTAACATGACAGTTTCTGAAACAGTATTATCCATTTCCACTGCGCAAATATTTTCACTGCTCTTAATTCACATCTTTGAGCACCCAGATGCATTATTTATGTCAGGGAATATGTTCAAAGCATTGATGAATCACTTTGAAACTGAGGTTTTTCAAGTTTCAGGGTCCGTAGCTTGCATGGATCTCATCTGAAATAGTGTTCTGCGCTGGGGGGGAGGAAAATAATGACTTTTGAAGAGAAAACAGGAGATGCAAGTGGAAGGCACAATGGATGTCTAACCTATTGTGTCCGTAACAATGCCTCCTCCTCTCGGTGGCTCCACTGAGAGTAAGCAATAGAGATTATCTGCCTGCATTTATCTTGGGTAGGTGTTAACCTCATTTGTCTCCTTTACTGGTCTGCCTCTGGTGAAAGCCAGTAAACCCAAGAAACAATTCCCAGTATGAGACCGAGTACACTCCCAAGTACCTAAAACAGCAAGCTGGACCCTTCCTAGTCTGCTGCTTGTTAAGCTTGTCAAATCTCACTACAAAGCGGGGAAAACGCAAATGTGTCATCAAGCACATGCAAGAATAAACTTAACAGGGGAAACAACAACAAACAGCTTCAACACAAGGAGTCAGAAATATAATTAATTTGACTATCAGTACTGAAATCTATGGAATATAATTCCTGTTGCCCAAACCTAATACAAACGAACCTTTGAAGTCTCTGACATCATGCTGACATATTACCGTAGAATTTTGGTAAGCCTTAATAGTGCATGCTATTCCAACACACAAATTGACTTTACACAACAATATGAACATTACAGGGATTAATCTGGTTAACAAATTAAATGTGATGGGTTTGTTTATTAGCTAGAACTACCTTCGAGTGGTCAATCAGCACTTAAGGGCCATGTTTTGACTCAGTCGCACAAGCACTGATCCTTAGTCCAGAACAGATCTGGAAGCCAGTATCAGTGTTGCTAACAGACTGCTTTGGGATATGCAGATTAGTGAGACAGTAAATGGTGACAAGCACAAATAATTCTGAGAGCAACAAGAATGATTTGAGGACTTAAAGTGTATTCTGAAGAGAGAAAACTAACATGTTCAAACTTAGCTGAATATGACACATGGTGGTAGCTATCCTGGTCCTTAGAAGCCTACATGGGGACATTTGGGACAGCAGGAGGACTTTTTTCATCTCATGAAATATCGAGCTAGAAGCTGAAATGAGGCTAATTCAGACAGGTAAGAGTGCACTTCTTTTACACTGCCATTGATTAACCACTGGCACAACTCCCAAAGAAACACGGCAGGCTCTTTACCACTCCAGACTTCAAAGATGGATGTCCTTCTGAAGTTGGGTGTCAATTCCATCAAAAACAAACAAACAATCTGTCCTAACTAGAGCAATCACTGAGCAATGCTCTATGGCCTATGTAATGCAAGAGGTCAGACTAGGTAATCCCAATGATTTTCTCTGGTCTTAAGCACAATGAAGAAGCCGTATGTTTGTTTCTTCTTTAATGTCTCTGGCAGTCACTGCCATTCTGGACTATTTTTGGACTTTGTTTGGCCTTTGCTTCCAGATTGCACAACAGCTCAGAGACTGAAGTGGGTCTCACCTCATACATAACCCATTATCACACCTGTCAACTCTGCAGCAGTTCTTAAAGATACAGGGTTTTCACACTGTTCCAAGGACTCAAAAATAACAATCCCAAGAATCAGAAATAGGACCCCAACCAGCAGTCATCGTCTTTTCCTGTGCCTGCAGGGTAATACAAGGCAACAAAATATCCCCGTGTTCGTGATGTGTAAGAAACCGTTCCTTTACCAGACCGTACTGATAAAGATGTTCCACCTGCTCTCTCCTCACCTAGCTGTAAAAATAAGGCATTCAGAGGTAAAATGGGATCTCTTTTCATCTCTTTTACCATATCCAGTCACTCGGTGCAGGCTTTATTATTCAAATAATGCTCCAGTTTCAATGGATAGTACACAGTGTATATATATCAGTATACAGTGTCAACACTTCTTTCTTTTCCAGGTTGTGAAAACCAAGCTGTCAAAAAAAGCACTTGGGAAACATCCTGGAACATAATTACACCACCTGAAATGATTCGCAGCATTCAAGCCACATTTGTCACTTACGCCTTACTGAAAGCCATAACTGGCTTTGTTCTTCCCAGCATGAAATATGATTTATTCTGAATTCAGTCCATAAGCCTTTAGAAGGGGGAGCCCCTTCCTATGTGCCCATTATCCTCTGTAATCTATCTCCAGGACCCAAACCATTGATGGGTCAAGTTCTAGGCCTTTCCCCAGTCTTCCCATGGAAGAACAAAAACAATACCATTTCTGGAAAAACCCACAAAACTTTATTAAACCCTGTAGGTCATCTTCCCCTCACACATTCACATTGGTAATACAGAATAAGCTGAAGCATTTTTTCAACAAGCAATGTGTCTTGCCAAGTTGGTTTTAGTTCACTCAGCTTTTCAACAACAGCATGCAGTGCTAACTCTGAGCCTTGTTTGAACATTCTGGGAGAAGACACATTTGAAAGCTTTTACAATAAACGCCACATGATATTCTGTGTTGTCTTCACCAGCTTCAGGAGTCAGTCTCTTGTTGAAAGAAACACAAGTAGTTTAGTATACTGGCAATACAACAGCTCACAGATACTAATAGAGATTAAATTGCAGGCTATTGTATCCAAAAGGCACCTCTAAAAGGTGAAGAGGTAGGCAAAAATCCTGAAACACACATACAGATCTTACCCACACTAGATTGTTACCTTACTCTCCAGGTGATTTCAACCAAGAGACACTGTAGCCAGCAACGAATACATAAGCCAGTGTTTCCTTACGGCCCTCATCTATAACACAAAAATAAAATGTAATTCTTGCACTGGCAGCAAATACAGCATTCTGTCATTGTAAGCAGGTATAAGGCACTCTACCTTGAAGGGATCAAAAGGATCCAAGTAGTCTCAAAATCCAAGGACAAAGCTGTTTCCTTCATTACCTCCTGGTGGAAATACTGAATTTTGTAACATTAAGGAGAGAAATGCCGAACTGTCTTTGAAAGGAGATGCGAGAAATAAGAACTGCTGGTATCGGAGAGGAGAGCCACTGCTGCAGTGGGCCAAGTACTGCCACTCCAGATGGGAACAACCTGACCCAACGGACCGTCTGTCTCCTGAGGTCTTGACTCCGCTCCAACTCAGTGATCTGGCCAAGGCCAAACACACTGAGCTCAGAAGGAATCCGTCTGTCAGCACAGACACACAGACCAGCATTGTCTTGCCAGCGTGATGAGGAGTCTGTGAAGAACATCACAGCTTTGTAAGGTTCACCACTACACACCGGTTGCCTCAACCACATGCACCACCGTTTCCTGGCTGCTTGGGAGCAAGCCTAGAAACCCACCTCTATCAGAGCATTGTGAGTAAGGGTGCCTAAAGGCTCAGGATGAAGTAGGAAAGCACGGTGGAGACAAGCAGAATTGAGAAGTACTGAGGAGCTTCGGGTATTCGTGGAAGGTCTGGTTCTGTGACTGCTTTATGGTGGTCACACAGGCTCCGGGAAGTTGTGGAAAAGGAGAGAGGAAGGAAAAGGTGCTGCCCTTCTTAGTAGCAGCCTACACTTCAGTTATCTTGAAGTGGAACCTCAGCTACACACAGCTGGTCGCTCAGACGAGAACATGCATTGCACCCTGATGAAGTGCAGAAAATGCCGCAATTGCTGCTTCAGGACACCAAGGGTGATCATTTTGGGGGTTTACTCTACAAAAGACATTTGTTTCTTGCCTTGATTCCCTCCTTTAAACCCTGAAAAATACCAGAACAGCGTGTGACTTGAGAAGAGGAACCTGGAAAGGCAGACACACAGAGCTGCCTTTGTCACCATCCAACAGCCAGCACCAGGACAACCGCACATTGTACCCCAACCTGCTCACCGGCAAAGGACACCCTGTTGGTACTGCAGGCAGAAACTGATGCTAGTGGGACCTTACATGTACTTTAAACACCACATACCAGGGTACATGCGCCACAGGCACTTTCCACACTCACCCATTCCTGTGCCTCCATAATTCCCTGGCCATTGTTATACCTGCTCTGACCAGTTGCTGTGCTTAAATGTATCTGTTGTCTTGCTCCATGCGGACTAAATACATTGATTACACGCTGATGTTCGCTGTCATGTTCAAGTGCATCTAAACATTTAAAAAAATCGAGTCATGCTATACATTTTCATAAAACACTAGCGTGACAGTTCAGGGTTTGCTCAGAGCAACGGTGTTTCTTTCTGCCATCTGCTCCTTACGGGAAAGGAACAAGCCTGTGTCTGCCAACAATCTCCCAGCTGCCCGTACGTGGTGCAGCTGGCCCCCATGTAGACCCTGGCAAGCGAACAGGAGAAATTTTAAGCCCATGAGTCCGGGTGGGATACAGCTCCCATCAGGTCTGTCATTATTTGAATTTGTTACCGCTGCAGAGATAAAGCATCCTAACATTTATACCTCTTATCCAGATTCACACCCAATACGAGACGAGCTAAAAGCTTAAAAAAGTCCACACTCAGGTCAAGCACCAGCGTAACTGCTGACTGCAAAGTCGGAGCAAAGCTACAGAGCAAAACCCAACAACAAACAGCAGCCACAAAAGCTCAGCGACTGAGAAAGACTAGATAGGCTTTCTGGCAAGAGCGAGAGGCAGGAGAGCTGGGCGGGAGACCCCTGTGTGCAATGGATGCTTTGTACCATGGAACAATCACAGATTAACCAAGCCTAAGTGACAGAAATCTTCAAACATACGGCTTTCCGTGTCTCAGCAGCCCAGCAGAATTAGGGGTAACTTAGCAGCTCTCAAAGACCAAAGAAGGACCTCTCATTTTGCTTCATCAGAATTAAAGGCCAAAAAATTGGTTTTATACATTTGCTTAAGACCAGAAAAAAATCATTATTAACCTTTTGAATAACCTCTTGTACATACAGGTACATTCATTTTTCCTTTGGAAGTAGTTCTTAAAATAACTCACTGCCAGTAATATTAAACACACCTTTTTTTTAAAAAAAAAAAATAAATGAAGGATTTGCTGATGGAAATAGTGACAAATCCTAATGACAGTTGCTACACCAGTGTCAAAGGAGATCAAAGGAGCCAGCCTACCGTTGTAATATACCGGGAATGAAACTCCGGAGCATCCTTCAGGAACGTCAGGCCAGGATGCGTTTCCACTACATCCTGCAAGACAAGACCGAATAAAATGAAATAGATTTTCTTCTCCTTTTAATGTTTAGAAGTTAGTCGGTTTACAAACCAATACTTTTGTTTACTTTTGAAACTGTATTTGCAGCATTAACAAGAAAACCGAAATGACATCTTTTTATCTACAAAGTGAGCCTTCTAGAATTATAAGTAGAATACATTTTCTGGGCAATACGCACCTGTTGGGCCATTTTGATTTACTTAAGGACAGAAAAACAAAGGAAGAGAGTTAGTGAGTAGATGAAAACTCATTTTCATTGAATGAGACAAAAAAATTAGTTGACCATGCAACGATCTCCTCTCCAAGAACTTTTTTTTCCTCCATTCACTGAAGATACTAACATTTATTAGAGCTAGGTGCCAGAAATAAACATTCCTTGAAAGGTTGAGAAAGTTGCCTTTTATGTCCTCCACAACAACAAAAGCTCTCGTGAGCCTCAGAATGTACACAGATACGATCGGTGTTTTTCCAAAATTTATTTGAACTACATGTGGAGATTCCTCTTTCTCAAGGTCAGCTTTTTGCAAGCCAAACACTGGGTCACGATGCCAAATCTGCCAAGAAACGCATGACTAAAAACATGGGGAAACTGCTCAGATCCTGAATGAATCAGCTCAGATCCTGTGTGAATCAATGTTTGTGTAATTTCTACATGTCTGACTCCTCTACCCTTAAAAAAAAACCTGCAAAGAAGTGTTCAAAGTTTTGCTTTGCCGATACCATGATACAGTAAATGGACAGAGCAGACGCAGTGCCCTTAGGGGTGTGATATGACCAGATTTCAGCCAGTCTGACTTGATGTCTAATATGATGGTGTAATGCGGCGTAATATTGCTAGCATCTGGGTGACTGACAAACAAGATTGTACATGCCTTCGATTGCACCAGGAGCTAAAAAGCAGAGCTGCTATCAATCAGGAAACGGCAGCGTGCCCAGTGGAGAAAAGATGAAAATGAACACAAGAAAATTTATCCATCATAATCCCAGTTTTGTTTGGCATTCAGTAACATTCAGTGCAGACGCAATTGTCTTTTCCCCAGCAAAGCATCTCCACAAGAGCTTTTGCATAGAGGGCAACACACTGGGAAATCTAGAGCTGTGCAGAAAAGCATCAACAGATGATCAGAGGAGCTGATGGACCTGATTTATAGAGAAACTACAAAAGAAACCCTAAACCTATCTAAAGCCTGCCAAAATGGCCAGAAATAATTAAAGAACGTGATACTTTGCTTTGTTAAAAATATCACGTGTGAATAAAAGGAAAAGAAAGCAATGAAATCAGGATGCACAGATTTAGCCTGAATATTAGGAAAAAAAAAATCAACAGTGAGACTTGTGGACTAGCAGGTTTAGAGACATGTAGAGAACAATTGGAACTGCAAAATTTTTTGCAAACACTTCCAGGTGATCTGGCAGTCTTGCTGGACAAATTCAGTTATAATTGTCTTGTCAAGCAACTTTGACAACTTTTCCAGTAAGCTTTTACGTGTGCGTGAGTCTCAAGAGTGCCATGCATTTTTCCCCAATAATCCTGTAGCGAAATGGGACAAATTTCAGCCTGGTTACCAGGCACTGATAAGTACGAATCCTGGCAAGAGAGTCAATGAAGCTTTGACACTCCTCAGCAACTTCAACGCAATATGGAGCTGGCTGGCGCTTGTGCAAAACAGTCCACTTAACACACTTATTTCTGTTTCACTCCAAAATGAACCCCGCCCAGGTGCTCTTCAAACCAAAGGCGTGCATGTCCTTGGTACACATTTAAAGACATGAAAATAAAGATGTTCCAAAACAAACATAGTGCTCTCCCCATCCGCTCACTGCTGAGCTGTTGCGGGTACCTGAAGCAGCGGGATGAAGTCCTCCTGTTCCAGGTAGTCACAGCTAGGCTTTGCTAAAAGGTATGTAAATCTGGATGCATCATCGTGGCAATTACGTAGGATTCTACAAGAGAGAAGAAGAGTTACACCAAGCACATTGTACCTCACCAGACAATCGCGAACTACAGCTGGATTATGAGGTGCCTTACCACGTGTTACGCAGTACATCTACACTGTGAATTAGGCAAAGTTGACCTGAGACTACTGGTACCCATTTTCTTTAAAATCTTTCAGCAGCACCAAGGTAATTCCACCCAGTGGAGCTTTTTTTCCACGTTAACACTGCTGTGGTAAACAAGTTCTCTTACCAAAGACTGCTCTTACTTTGATTCCACAGCATCATTTAAATAATCCGACTTTTCAAAATGCTGCATGCTCACTGATCTCATTTGAAGTTAACAGGATCAGCCTAACGGGATGCCGCAACAGACGCGCTCTCCAATTTAATCCTTTACTACATTTCAGTATTTGAGGATATTCCTGAACTACAGTGACTAAAGTTTCCAACCAGAAAAAGGGAAAACAGCATCTCTCATTAGTTACAGCACACCTGGCCACTGTGCACTGAAGTCATGGAGAAATGCCAAATGAAAAAATTAGGATTATTACTAAATTATTAGAAAAACAGGAGAAAAAAAATGGAGAAAAAGAAAAAAGGAAAAAAATTTAGAGAAGCATGTAAACTCATGCCTTAGGGTGACAGTTTGCATCTGACACAGATTCTTGTCTCTGCTTTCCGCTAATACAACACACTACACTGGTAAAAGGTATCCCAATTACTTAATTCGCTCCACACAGAAATACTCGTGAAAACTAGAACTCCATGACATTTACCAAATCGCTATTGAATAGCTGTAACAGAAGAGAAAATCTGGATATATCACACACTAAGTCATTCATATAGTAGAAGGAAAACAATAAATTACTCAGAAAATTACCCTGTATCCTTTAATAACTGTGAAAATACAAATGCACTGTTAATTATTTACTATGACTGATTATTTACCCCTTCTCTCCTGTAAGTGTATGAACTTGTATTGAAACATCGTACTGAAACACCCATAGTTTTTCTGCACAGATCACACCATCACTGGCTTGCTGTTAATTCTGGCCTCTTTACCAAAAGCAGACTTTACAAAATAAATTATATTAAAATAAGTTTTCCAGTGAAAACAAAAAAAGAGAAAAGATTTAGTGGCTAACATTTGTATCATGCTGTAAATTAACAGATATATTCTAAGTGAGCTGCAGAAAAGAAGTGATAATGTTTTAGCTTAAAAAAAAAAGACAGGCACAAAGATGAATCCCAGAACCACGTTTTAGCAACAAACTAAAAGATCTGATTTTCACAAGTATGCTATACCCAGCAATTCCTATTGACTTCAAAAGAGATCAGTGAGCACATAGCATTTTGAAAAGTCAGGTCAGCTACTAAGATGCTTAAAAACAGGCTTCAGCAATTAAAGATAACTGTTTGAAAATTACGGCTATGTTCAGATATCTGCAGTCTAACTTTACCAGGAACACTACACTTATTCCTAGCGTGTCTCCAGAAAAAAAAAAATTGCAACTGTTAGAGGGGAAGAGGAGAAAAACTAAAAAAAAAAATAAAATTCTAAGGGAGCAATTAAACTGAGAAAAACATACAAAACTTGGCTTGGAAATGGTGTTGTTAAAAGAATACAGAAGAGGGGCATGACCACAGTCTGCAAACATCTGAAGGATGTGAAAGTCAGAGGAGTGAAAAATGTGGTATCATACATGAGGGATTAATTAGGACTAATTGGACGAACCTAGGGAAGGAAAAAATGTTGTCTGTGTCAAGAAAAAAAAAAACTTATGACACAGTCACCCTCTAACATTTTTGCAATTTTGCCAGGGTAACTAGAAGCTGTTTTGACAATGTTATCGCAGGAAATACTTTGGGGACTCAGGGTTAAAGGCTACTTTTAAGAATCTAAGAGAAACGATGAAGTCCAAAGTTAGAACTCCTCTGGATACAAGATGGAGACGTTGTTCAGGTGCTTCACAAAGTAGAGTAAAACCTGAATCACCCTGGAAGGAAAAAGATCAGGCAAGAGAACAAGTCTGCTCCATCTCGCACCTCTGACTCCAAGTACGGTATCTCTAGAGCTCTCAATTTCCAAAGAAGCCTTGACAATGGTACGTGGAAGTGACTGTCAAACCCCACAGATTTACTATACAGCGTGCTTAAGGAAGGTAATAACTATTAAAGCTCCCAGGGTATCCACTTGTGTGACGCTTCTTTATTTTACATTCCTTCTTCCTGTCCTGTAACATTACCACGTGCCTCCTCTCGCCATTCCTGAAAGGCACTCACTTAGCACACTAGTCTAGCAGCAATAGGGCCTCAGATAAATATATCTAAAATCCACTGACACCTATCAGCTAGCTCATGAAAGGCTGACATATTTCTAGGGAGCACGTTAATATATTTTATATGCCAACCAGACCGAAATGTCTCATTATCTATACGATCTCTTCTAAGTTTGTTGATGCAGCGTGGACACAAGTGTTCAGGGAGCTTTCGGGAAGAAAATTCAGGCTGATGGAGGTTTTAAAGGCATTTATTTTCTTCTAAAGTGAGAATGATTTGAAAAGTCTGGTGGAAGGGAAAAAAAATATATATATAGAAGAGGATTCTATGGTAGGCTGTTCTCTTTTTCCAGAAAAAGAATTTTGCACTTGCTATACTCACTTTCTCCACATAGATACAAACGAGTGTACAGATACACATCCTGTCCTTTCTCCTCCTGCTGCACTGAACATTGGTGCTTTCCAGTAGAGTGGGCAGCCACATATCTGTAACGAAACACCGGAACAAAGAGGAATACAAGAGGAGTCACAAGAAGAGAGAGCCTGCTTGTTTACACACTGAACTCACCATCGAGACTTTTACATAAAGGACATAAAGCAGTAATGGCACACAGATGAGTAAAAAAAAAAAGCTATTTACTGTATGCCACAGTTCAGAATCCACCAATAACTTTCTACATTGTGATATGCCTTTTGAAATAGCTGAGAAATACGTCCTGTCAGGCTAGGAAAGGGATCAGAGACTATCAAGCTCTTCAGCTCTGCCTTTGACTAAGCTCTTCAACAAGATTCCCTGCAAAGGGAAGTGGAGAGACAGGCACCTCCTTCCAGAAGGCCTCTCAAACCTCACTGACCCACCTCAGAAAAGGATGACCCATTCACTACACGAGCTGATTTCTCACTGACAACAAGGGAACTTCAATTCTAACCATAGACAACTAATGATTAAATGCCTGAAGGTGAAATGATTCCCAGCCTGTAGTTTTCAGCCCAGTGCCCTCCATCAAGAACAGCCCATTTTCCCCAACATTGCTAGATCAGAGCAGGATAACAAAAAATGAAAGCACAGAGAGGCCGATTCCAGCCAAGGGACTCCCTGAGCACAAGTTTTTAACTAGCCTCTGCAGAGGCTGCTAGCTTTCAGAATGGTCATCAATGAAAGCTCAAGTGTTTTGTACTTTCTGACGCCTCAGAAAAGCAGGCTTGAAAACATTCCGCTGTTGACACCTCCAAGAAACCTCCTCTTTACCACAAAGATCTTTCCAGAGCCACCTTCACGACACCAGCCAAGGTATCAGAACATCTGCAAAACACAGGCCTGGGAGGGAATGAAGCTGGTTCAGGCCAGGCACAGGCAAGAAAAATATCACACCAATTGGAAGGAGCCATATTTTGAAGAAGTAATCGAGGCACCATTTCCGCTTTCCCCACAAAGCCTCCTTGACCTCTTCTATTATTAAGCCAGACCACCCTGCAAGTCCATTCTCCACTTCTTGCCTGGCCTGCGTGTTTCTTTGGGAAACCCAATCAGCGTAGGAACTGCTTGAAGATTTATCCATCCCTGCGCCAGGTGACTGTACTTCTACAGGTGTTTAGCTACCCTGAGGAAACAATATTTACCTCCTCCTCTTTTCTTTGTGTAGTTGGTTTCCTCACATTTATTTCTGAGCCCCAAAACTGGTGCTATTTATCAGTAATCCCATGGACCAGAAGCAAGCCTTACAACAGTTAAATAGCACGGAGCACATCCATGCAGAGACGGATGCAGAGACCAAACAGAAAGGCAGAGGTCTCTTCAACACCGCCCTCCTGCTTTTCCCAGTTTGAACATGACAGGCCACACAGTTGCCTGTCTTGTCATAAAATCAGTTTCAAACCTTTTTTTGGTCAAGCAAAGAAGTTTTTCTGTTTACATTTTCCAAGATGGTTTACAAATAATGATACTCAATTTCTCTGAAAACAAACAAGCAAAAAAAAACCCCCAACCTAGTCTCTTGCAGAAAAATCTTCCTTTTTGGAAAACAAGTGTTCCTCTTGGACAGATCATCATTGCTCAATCCACAGTGCCAAAGATGCATTCAGGGCAAACTGAACATACGAGCTGTGTCTGACAACTGCTGGTTTTAGATCAGCATTACTCAAAACCACGGCTGGACGAGAGGAAAATAGAACCACCCATCTGCATCGTGCTCCCGCACAGGCGCTGCGTTTTGTTCCCTGAAGCCAGGAAGTCACGAGCAGACTGTCACAGCTCCAAGTCTGCTGACACCTGCACTAGGGATAGCAAACGTGTGCATCGCAGTGGCTGAGGGCTGACTAAGCATTTCTCTCTTCTATGTCCAAGGAGGCACAGGTGGGAAACTGCTTCCTCAAGCAACAGTATACCTAGAGCACATCCAGACTAGCGGGACAGCTAACCAGAGAGAAGGTAGTTGGCACTACCTGAAGCCACAGAGGCAGAGCGAGTTTCCGCTCTCTCCTCAGCATAACTGTGGAGGGACACAAAAATCAAAAATACTATTTATATTTGGTAAGAAATCTGAAAGAACCATTTCACAAATCCAAGCAAGAAAGAGCATACAGATCAGATGTGACAAACAGCAAACTGAACTCATCTTTTACTATTTTTTTCTACCTAAACAAAAACACCCAGAGCAAAAGGATATTCTTTCACCAGAAATGACGACAGCTGTGAGATACTTCATTCATTTTAGTTTCAGTCTTTCTCTCCAAAAACCAAAAAAACCTAGAGAAGAGGTACCTTAGCAATTTTCCCCATTTCGCAGATGTTTGCTTTCTCATCTTCAAACTCTGTAAAGGCTTCTTCAATCCTGGCAATGATCTCTTCATGGTTAGTGCAGACATTCGGAAGTCCTTTAGGGAAGTAGAAACGTGGAATGTTTATCGACAAAGGGGTACTGCTGGTGGCTTTATTCACAGGCAGAAGAGTGCAAGGGCTAACCACGGAGTTCGAAGGGGCTGGGGATGAAGTTCCAGGTTTCTTCTCTTGTTTACTTTGAACCTGAAAATGTAATGAATAACAAATACTTTTTAACAGCATGGCATACAAAGCCATTTTCTCCCAGCAGGAGAAAAGAGTTTGTACTCCCAGTGATTAGGAAAAAAAATTAAAACCCACGAACAATTAAATTACAGCACAGCGATAAAAATGCATGTCTTAAGTAGCCAATTAATTTTTTTCCTGCAATATTAAACATGGCAAATTTAGGATACATCACATCTGCTTTTAGGTACTTTCTGTGCATTTTATGTATGTAGCTGCGGAGTAAGACATACTATTGAACCCCAAGAGAACACACTCTGCAATTCAGCAATACCACAGAACAAGGACAATGCTATTTCTTCTCACGCTGGTCACGGTGCTGTCATTCTGCCCCACGAACAGCAAAGCACCAAAATCTCCTCTTTAGCATTTCCCCATGGAACTAGAACACCCACTCACGCAAACGTCTTGCCTCACGTATGAGCCAACTTACATTCACAACATCGGCATTTTCCATCCCTTGTGGACACAATTTGTTTTGCCAAAGTATCGCTTCACAGAAGAGTTACAAAAAGACTTGCAAGACTGTCTTCTAAATTTCTAGAAGCCTTTTGTTTTATGCCCAACTTGAGCAGTCCAAGACCTGATTTTGTTCAAGGTACTAAGTACTGGCAATTCAATTTTTGCGCAAGGCATTATGAGCAGCCAGCACAGTTTGTCGTGAGGCACACAGAGTCAGTGCAAAATGCAAAAGACATGTTTAAAACTCCAGTTGAAAGAGTCCTTTTGCGGGTGAAGCACCCAAAGGTCTCACTGCATTAGCACCTACATCATTTGCTGGAAAATGGGGAGAAAACTGGAAATGGAAACTTCCACATGCCTGTTTGAAGGTGGTCTTTTCTCCCATGCCTACCACTCCTTTTTTCATTAGCTCCACCATTCTACCGCTCCTCTCCTGTCTGTAACAAACATATGGCTGATATGGTGATCCCTACTGGATCACCTTTCTAATGGACCTCTGGAATCTTCTAGCTCTAGCCATGCATCAGTACGTTTCACAGAAGGCAGCGCTTGCATTTAAGTACTTAACGAGATCCTAAAATAGGTAATTTTTCAGACATATGAGGAAATATTTTTTTAAACTCTGAAAAGAAGTTACAGTATAAGCAACAGAATTCAGATGCTAGAATGCCAAAGGATGACGAATTCCCTACTCCCCCATGAATACACACTTTCTTGGGA
The DNA here is from genome assembly GCA_013398295.1 of Chionis minor. Classification (NCBI taxonomy): domain Eukaryota; kingdom Metazoa; phylum Chordata; class Aves; order Charadriiformes; family Chionidae; genus Chionis; species Chionis minor. The sequence goes on along the minus strand of VZSF01002047.1, from coordinate 468,754 downwards.
AAAGGCGACAGGCTTGCCTACTGCACAACAGTTTGAATGCAAAAGTTATTATTAATATCACAGCATATGCGATAAGAGGCTAATAAGGCAATAGTCAAGTAAATACAGCTGCAACTTTCACTTTGTTTATCCTAAACCCATTTTGTTTTGAAATAGAATACAGTAGCCAAGTCTGAGTTCACTAAATACAGAAGAATGTGTATGATGAACTGACTAAAAACTCTTTGCCTTACTATTTTCAAGAAACTTGGAGCTTTTTTCTTAACACATACCGGGTACTCCGAATCGCCATTGGTTTGCCCTCAGGAAGATGAAGTGAGAACTGTAAAAGCTCCCTTAAACCTTGTTTTTTCTGCATTTTAGAATACTTTAGAACTCGTTCTTCAGAGACCTGTAAGATGAGAGATGGAAGGATTTTCCTCCACTTCACGACTCGTTCTTTAAAGAGGAAGGACCTCTTTCTGCTTCCAAATGCTGTCCCATTTCGGAAGCAGGACCATACATGCCAGCCCCAGCATACTTTTGTACTGTAACTGCTCTATCAGAACACGTTAACCTGCAGCCTGGGTTCATTAAGTCCTCCTCTCCTGCATCTTGCAACACAGGAACAGCTGAAGATGACTTTTAGCTTTCACAATACTAGCATTCAGAGTCAGTATGGTCCTCAATATAGCTCTCAAATGTTTGGAAAACAAGCTCAACTACCACCCACCATCTGTTCTTCCTCCCTGCCTTGACTTTTCCTACTCTCCCAAGTCCTGCCCATCTTCGTGTCCAATCCCGAATGACGCTGGAGCTCAAAGTGGGCCAGGAAAGAGGGTGAAAGCACCTGAGGCTCAAAATGTCACTGAGGCTGAAGAGGGCTGTGGGACACAGTAAGCATCAGCCATGGTTACTCTGTCCCACAGTATTACAGTGCAGGTTGAGGACCTGAAACGGTGGCAGGGGTTAAGCTTAAGGGAAGTTGGTCACTTTCGGAGCAGCAGCTCAGCGGGTTAATAGAAGACAACCCTTCCCTTGGCTTCCTTTTGCTCTTCTCTCAGTAGAGCAACAAAAGCAAAATCCAGGTGCCTGGGAAGGGAGCGTGTGGCCCCAGAGCGGCCACTGCTGCACATTAGAGGTAGACCAAGATCCACCCCCTTCCCGAGGCTGCCTGCTTCAGTCGGGGAGGCTAAGGAAGAGGGTGAGTAGGGCTCCCCAAGGCAGGCCTTCTCAAGAAGTCTCCAACTGATTGGGAAATAGCAGGTTACTGAATTGGCTCTTTGCGTGCGAGTCAAGCTAGTAATCTGGCTCAGAGGACACCTTACGCACACCACCGCTTCTGCTTCTGACAATCTGCCTCCCACCCTGTCTGCCCATCCTAGCTAGCGGCTTTTCCAGCCACGACCCAGGTCTACTCAGTGGTTTTCACTTTCTGGATTCCAGCAGAGGGGAAATCCCTGCTAGTCTGTCACAACACCATATTCATACAAACAATGCAAAGCTGGAACAGACAATGAGGTGCCAACTCCAGCCGCCTGACTTCTATAATAGGACTTAGTATCAGTTTGTCTTGAAGATCCACTTCTCAAACACAGGTTTATTGCTCATTAATCTCTTCAAATGCACACAGGCACTCCTAGCTGCCAGGACTGTGAGAAACTAGAAGAAATGCCTCAAACTTAACAAAAAGGTCCCCAAACTAAACCAACTTACTGTTCTCTCAAAGGACACCAATTCTTCAGTTTAACAATATATCCCCTTCCATTACAGTACAAGAGAACAACAAAATTAGTTGTTGGTTTTTTTTTTTCCTTGGAAGGCAAACAGGCATCCTCAAAGTAGATCACCACAACAGCACTGTGCCATTTTCCTCCTCTTTTACATAACACGTACATCCCAAAATGGCACAAGGGTCGCGCTGATCATCCTGTAATACAACTCATCCGCTTTGCCCTGGCCTTCACCTTCTGAAAAGCAGAGCAACTCATCTTCCTTCGGGTACTGCCAAAGTCAGCAACGCTTGGTACCAGCTCACATAAGCCACAGGTCAAGACCCCACAATCTACATTAATTTCCTGATCCACAGCACAAGCCAGAAGGTTAGACATCTATAGGAGAAATACAGGGAACACTGCTGAGCGCCAAAGTAGGGAGCCAGTTCAGCCATAGGTTTCATAGAATCATAGAATCACTTGGGTTGGAAGAGACCTTCAAGATCATCGAGTCCAACCATCAACCTATGTCAAAACCACCCCTAACCCATGTCCCTCAGCACCACGTCTGCCCCGCTGGGAAATACCTCCAGTGATGGCGATTCCACCACCTCCCTGGGCAGCCTGTTCCAATGCTCGATAACCCTTCTGGTAAAGAAGTTTTTCCTAATATCCAACCTAAACCTCCCCTGGCACAACTTGAGGCCATTTCCTCTTGTCCTATCGCTTGTTCCTTGGCAGAAGAGATTGACCCCACCTGGCTATAACCTCCTTTCAGGGAGTTGTAGGGAGCGATAAGGTCTCCCCTCAACCTTCTCTTCTCCAGGCTAAACAATCCCAACTCTCTCAGCTGCTCCTCAGGAGACTTGTTCTCCAGACCCCTCACCAGCTCCGTTGCCCTTCTCTGGACACACTCCAGCACCTCAATGTCTCTCCTATACTTTGGTGCCCAAAACTGAACACAGCACTTGAGCTGCCCCTGTACTCAGCACTGGTGAGGCCACATAATCAGTTTGCAGCTGACCTTCCCAGTAAGACTGAATCACTAGCTCCTGCTTGGTCTGAGGCAAACAAGGTGGAAGTGTTGCTCATGGGTGACTTCTTTTGAGAAGCTTCTGCTTCAGGAATAGAAATAAAATTTTTGAACTTCATCTTCTTCCTTCTCATGTAACAAATAAGCTGTCTACAACACCACAAAGAGAAAACAACAAGCAGCAACCAGTTCTTGAGGATCCTGTTGCCTAGATCAATCTGGCAAGTTAATACTCTGGGATGGGTATAACCAGATGTCAACTATGGAGAGAGCAGGGACTTAATTACAAGTGTTCGTGAAAAAATAAAGTGCTACGAGCAGAATTTCTGTAGGAATTCCTTGGGGAAAAAAGCAGTTTCTTATTGCAAAAAGTTAATCTTAGATGCTGTTTGCTTAGTGGAACACACTTATCCAGCAGGGATGTGCATTTTCAGAGAGGACAACTAAGAAAGGAAACTACAAATACTATAGTAAATCCTTTAGCTTTGTTACTAATAGCTAACAGACTTTTTTTTTTTCTTCTGAAGAGGAAGGTGAGATTAAAGCCCATTTTTAAATACTGCTCTATAGTGTAGTATAGTTTACCTTAACTAAAATCTGGCTCTCCACTATATCACCAGCCACACAATTTATTTACAGCCAGACTAAAATAGCAACATCTGCATTATAAATAAACCAGACAGAACCACAGCCTCATTGTAGCTACACAAACAAAGCACAGAGACTAAACCCCTGTCATCCAGGCCTGTCTCCCAGGGACTTGCCAGTCCCAGCAGAAAACTCCATGGAAGGAAGCAGTGTCACATCAAGGGCTCAAATACTTTCTACTCCTTCCTCCTGGCCCCAATCTCCAACAGGAGCCTAGGTAATAAATTTACCAGTTTCTTGTTTTTTTTTCCAAATGGGATTCTGTAATCCTCTTTTCTAGGGTACAGTGACTCAGCCTGGTTTCTCGCAGTCCACAGTGCTGACTTAATGTCTCCTTCCATTTTTTACAGTTCCTGTCTTACTGAAGTGTGATGGTAACTGGACACAAGCCATCCTCAAAGATCATCAGTTCTCCAGATCTAATCTGTATCTTTTGCCCAAGACTTTCTCTTCCTTTCCTTCCCTGAAGGCCTTTCCCATCATTGTATCTTTCTGCGGCCTCTTTTTTACCCATCTCCAAAGGGAGTAAGAACAGCAGAGGTTCATCTGCACGTGGCTCCGAACAGCATGAAGAAGAGAGGCTACGAGAAAATGCCTTTCTGCAGAGAATCTGTTCTACTATATATCATAAACTCACCAGCAGAAACGAAGTCCAGTCGCAGCAAAACAAGTGAAAATGAACTCTATCCAAGCAACACAGAATCGCGAAAGGATTTAGGTGGGAAGAGACACAGAGCTGACTCTAAGACTAACTCGAGCTCCTCATTGTCTTATCCAGTTGAGTTTTGAGAACGCAAGCTTTGCATGCCTCCACTGACAAATGTGCCTGTAGATCTTATACATGCCCTTCCTGTAACTGATATACTTCAGCTCATGCTCCAAATTCTTCCCTGAAAACTCCATTGAGGAAGCAACCGGTGGGCATCCAAATCAATGCAGACAGGAGGACAACAGCAGGCATAAAGCCACAGAGTTCTGCAATTCTCCTCTCTCCTCATTTGCAGCTGACCCTTAGCTAGGGGGAAGGCTGGCACGATGAAAGGCGGAACCTCAGCTGTGAGACACCATGACAAACTGTTCTGCTGCTTCCATGAGAAAAGGTGCCACGTTCCCTGTCTGCGCACAGCAACCCCAAGCAACGGTTCAGGCTGAGAAACATGCCCTGCTGAAAGGGATGTGGGGGACATGGTGTGCACCAGGATCAACACGAGCCTGCGGCATTGTCTACTTACAAACGAGGCAAATGGTGCACTGGACTGCATTAGGAGTAGGGCCAGAAGAACATGGGAAATCACCTCCTGTGCCTGACACTAGTAAGGCTGCATCTGGATTACTGCGACCAGTTTTGGGCCTTCACTTCAAAAGGGATGGATGGGGAGAGACCAGACAGAGATCTACAGAATGGAAATCAGATAGCCGGGGGTAGGAGGTGGCACGAGAGCCCGCGGGGCTGGACCTGTTTAGCCAGGCAAAGAGGAAGCTGAGGCATGGGCTAATCGCAGCCTACAGCTATTTAAAGCACAGTTACAGAGGTGGTGGAGTCAAACTCTGCAGCTGCACCTGGTGTAAGAGGGCCAACAGCCGTAAACTGCCGCTTGGAATGGGTTATGCTGGACAGTAGGAGGATGCGTTTAACTCAGGGTAGTGCAGCCTGCAAGAGGTCATCAGAAGGACGGGGGAGGAGTTCTTATCATTGGGGAACTTTCAAGACTTGGAGAAAAATAGCTCCAATGAAACCTAGCATTAGGAACAGTCTTCCTACAAGTGAGATACTGGATTTGAGACCTCCCTTCCTACCAGCTCTGCTATGGGAAGCTCTCTGACCTTCCATAAAAAGTCCTGCAGAAGATGAGCACAAGAACTGAAATTTACAGCTCTGAAAGCTGTAAAACAGGTTTTATAGAAAACCTTCTCCTCTCTTGCCTTTCTGGCCAACATCTACATGTTCCACAAACTACCTCCCACTCATCTCTCTGCTCCCTATTGGCACCTTATTACCTTTCCTGCTGCTAGCACTTGTTCTGTACTTAATGAGCCTAATTACCTCTACTCGCAGGTCATCTCACACTAGCACACCCAAGCCACAAGATATAGCTCCACAAGGCATAAAAATTAACATCTTGCTGCTGCTGCTCTCTGCCCTCCACTCCCAAACGTACATTGTCACTGCTTACCAAGTGCCAGCTCTAGAGCTTGCCAGATCCCTCTGTGAGCCGACTTCACCCGTTTTGGAAAGGCAGAAAAACTTCACTTTGCTGCTGGCTGATATTCTACCGGGTTATGAGTTAAGCCAGCTCGCAGAAAGGCCCGTGGGGCCCAGTGCAAGGCAGGGTGACACTCAGTGAGGAGGTAGCAAGAAGGAACAAGTACTGGGAGAAAGAGAAGAGGAAGTAAGACTTTATCCTTTATTTTCAGCTGCAGTTGCCCACTGCATTAGTTCACTTGCCTTGGAGCTGCAGCCCCAGAGCCATTATTCTCCAGGCATTCAGCGGGGAAGGGCGCTGCTCCCACTGCAGACCAGGCAGAGCGCTCAGGCACCAAAGGCTCAATTTTTCCAGTTGGTCTGCTAGGAGATGTTGTCTGTCCCCGCAAACCATACCCTGATTCTGTCCTTAGGTGATCAGACCAACTCTGGAGAGCGAACTTAGCCGCGCTGCGTGGTTCCTGTTAGCCTCTCCTAAATTGCTCATGGTCCCCACCCAAGCTATTACTACAGATCATTACTTCATGCAGTTCTCCTCGAGGGAGTGAAAAAACCACGTTCCAGAGATTAACCTCATATATGTACTTCAACCTGTCACCAGAAATCATGAAAACAAAATGCGCTACAATATACTCCAGAGCAATTTTAATAGCTGTTTCTTAGGAAACAGCTGCACCGCTCGTAATTTCAACTTTTTAACTTCCTCACTGAGTCACTGATTATTTAAATACAGATGAAGCTCAAGATGGGCTGATTTCAGCATATTGTGACCCCCTGTAAATCTGGGGTGGCTGCACGCCCATTTGGTGTCCTAGCATAAATTACTTCAATCTTTTGTCAGTTGTCCCAGAAAGCGAGTACAGCAGCTGGGATTTAAACAAGAAATAAATAGAGACGTGGTACAATTTCCCTTTCTTTGGCTACATGTCCATGATCTTAAGGGTCTTTTCCAACCTAAGTGATCCTATTAGCTCCTTCAACCAGAGACGGCAAGAAACAGCACAAGGCAGCACATTGCGATGGTAAAAATCACAAATGCCAAAACCAGGTAGGCTGGTCTGTGCACAAGTTTGTACAGTTGAGAACACAACCCAATAAATACAGCAGAACGTTGTGGTTGTTCCACATGCAACAAGAAACACTCAGAGCAGTCACATACACATATAGGAGTTTCCTTACAAAAAAAGCACAGAAAAGATTGAATAGTCTTACACCATCCCTCCCTGTTAAATCACTGCCCTTGCTGTTAATTTTTTCCCCTTGTTTACAAAGACACTTTAACTCTGCAATCTAAGCCTGGAAGGTTTATTTTTAAACCTGCTGGTATCTAGCTGCAAATAACTTTCTGCAAATAGACACGCCTAGACGGACACAGTTTGATTCTCCAATCCAATAAAAAAATACAAAGCAACGGAAAAAAGAAAAAGAAACGTCAAGCGTTCAAACCTGGGCCTGCTGGAATGACTTCAGCCTCCTCTTGAATCGAGACGGCAGAACAAAATCACAGCCCTTCGCAAGGAAAGCTAGCTCCCCTCCCAAGTCTGGGTCCCTCCGCAGAGAACTCTCCTTGATCATCATCCTGGTGAGCTCCTAAGCAGATGTTGCCCCTTCCAGAAGGGGCACAGGGATTCTGTAGGAGACCACGGCAAGACCAGCACGTTGCTTTCTTGGCTTTGATTTTTTTTTTTTTTTTTACAGGCAAAAAATGGCAAATGGCTTCAACATACTATGTCTTCTCTCTCTTCACAAGGACAACATCTAGAGATTTTATCTTACTCCTGTAGCCCGACCTGCCTTTTTAAACTGATATTCAAAGTATCTTTCAGTACCACCAGGATCTCCTGCCTTCTTGTAATACTTTAATTGAGAAACATGATCTACAACAGAATCTATTTCCCTGCTGGCTACATGACAGACAATCTGTCCTTGGCTTGTAATAGGCCAGGGGTAATATGGGAAAGGAAGCACCCACCACCGCTACCAAGAGCGCTAAAATTAGATGCACTGCAGAAGTGGCTAAATATACCATCTTCCCCAATAGTTCTTATTTTACATGCTTCAGTGCCGAAACCTGGAGGTACAAACTTGCACCAGTTGGGCTCAGCTAGAGTTAAACCACACGCTCTCAGGCACGGCCCGTGCGCGTATGGTGGCAGTGGTTTGAGGTCCCTGTGTCTGAGGCGACGAAGCAGAAGGTCAGCATTAGTTCCCACACTAGACCAAAAGCTGTAATTTTCAAAACACATCAGTTTTTCCTTCTCGCTTGGAAAAAGCACATCAGCTACTTTCTTTAACGCCACGCAAGCACATAAGAGTGATCTTGGATAATAAGATCAGGCATTCTAAAGCAGTTCTTAAGAAAACTGTTCCATAAAGACACCAAAATACATCATTCTTTTTATTTACTTTTCCCATAGCGCTCACAAGGCGAAGCAATTCTCAGCAGACAATAGTCTACTTCCTGTCTGCACAACCTTGAGCAAGGAGATTTCAAACTCTTGCTCAGACTTTGTCTAGGCTTGTTAAAAAGCATATTCTCCCTCTCCTATCATGACAACAGTGCTGAACAAAGGCCTAAATCCCGTTCTTACTCCACAAGAAGAACAAACACCCAGTCCAATGGCCTGCTTTCCCTACCTTTACAAGTCCTAGCTACTTTGCCAGTTTACTTTGTAAGCTTAGGAACATAGAACAACATCCAGTTTCTAGCTAGCAGGGCTTGCTTTTATCAAGACACTGCATTTGAAATGAAAAGGTCTCATTGAGCCTCACCAACAGAAAGCTTTTTTTGGACAACACGTGCCTCCGATATCCTTCTCTTCCTGTTTTCCTGTAGAAGGCCTAAGGTTACTTCATAACAGCACCAATTAATCTGACGACAGACACAGAAACAGCATATTCAAAAGGATGCTCTTACCATCATAAATTTGCTCTTGTGCCGTTAAATAGGCTATTTACTAAAGGAGAGACCTCCCCCCAGCTGACATTCACAAAAGGGATATCTTCATAGATCCCTACCAAAAATCCCCAGATTCTTTTCTCTCCTGTTGCTTCTCAATCACCAGGCCACAGTCCATAACCCAGGCTGTGGAATCCAGTTTTTTATGAAAGATTTGAACAGGAACATCGTATAGTATTGGTTCCTTTAGGTCACTGTAGCTATGCCTAAACTGTGCAACCCGGGAGCTGAAAGAGCCCCGCAAGTCCATGGGTATTTGCACAGCTACAAGTCCAAAGACTCACAAGGTTATTAAGACGCCACCGGCCCACTTCACCGTGCGCCCGGCAAATGAATACGAAGCCTAACAGAGCAGCAGGATGAGGACGCGAATGAGAAAAGGAGCCCCAAAAAAGAAAAAGGCAGGCAATGTTTTAACTAGAATTGCCACTAAGTGAAGGATACACAGATCCATATACAACAGTTTTAGAATAAATTTTGGTTTTCCTACTCTGACATTTCTTTCTAAACATTAAGGCAATGCCTAAAGAGCCCAGAAGGCTCCACCGTACTGGCAGCCCTGCACATCTCACGTAGTGGTATGTCAGAAGGTAATTTATTTTAAATCATCTGTGGCAAGTGTACGTACTTCAGCTTCAACTGAACTCTCACCCTGCTTACAGGCTGCCCGATCTCTGACAGACTGCAGAGGAACTCTATTCCCAAGAATGTCTCAGATCTACAGCTGCATCCACAGCCTTTAAAAGATGTATGCACAAAAGAGCCAGACTAAACTAGCAGCCACTAGCTGCTGCTTTAGAAATACCAAACCAAAGCAGCTACATACATTTCATTTGCCAATTAACTAGTCGCAAAGGATCCCGGAAGTCTGGGGTGTTTTGCACTGGAAAAATACAAGTGATCTGGAGGTAAGGCTTGCTGTGTCTGAATTCCAATTTTTTTCCACTATAGCAGCTTCCTAGCACAGTACTCCCTAGCCTCAAAACACACAAGGTGGGTGTAAATAAAAACATAAACATACAGTACTATGAGAAATTGTCAGTAAGAGAATCTTGTATCAACAGTTTCAAAGTCAACAGGACAAAATCTGCAGCAGAAAAATCTGGTACCAACAGCCCACAGACCAACCGAACGAACTGCGGTCAAATTTAGAAATTCCTCTTTGCTCTAAGTGATCCAGTTTCAAGCGTGAAGGTGAGAGGTGTCAAATCTAAAGAGGTATCAGATTGCCTTCGTTAGGCATTAGAACACAGAAAGAATCTCACCTGTGCCTAAAGCTGGAGGCTTAGTCCTAAAAGACTGGGATGATTTAATCATCACAGGATTTAGCTGTACCCCAAAGCCTGGCTGCAACGATTCAGTGCACTCTGTACAGCTGAGAAGGGCACCAGCCTCAACTGCTTTCAAAACAGATTAAACTTTTCCAGCAACAGCGTGACTTTCTCCTGGTTTCAGAGTCAATGAGGCTGAAAAACTCAACATGTATCACTAGGCTTTGTTTCACCTACCTTTACATGTCTACTTCAAAATATACGAACTTCACACAAGCAGAAACTGTATCTGCTGGGATTACAAAAGGTGCCCAAAATGCCACGACACGTCCCTAAGTGTTTGGTATCAGTTCTTTTAATTCTTTCATTTCACCCGATTTCATCTTTCTTTCTTGTGTCATCTTTGATTCTGAGACACTTGAAGATTCACTATTTCCATTAATTCCAATAACCATTATCAAACAGAAAAAAAAGCACCCTTTTTCACTATTTGGGTTTAGAAGTGATGAACAATATATGTTTGAACAGAGTGCAGATTGTGTCTATAGCTTAATTGACAGATATCACCAATATTTTATCAAAACAATTTGTAATATATGTAGATGAAAGCTGATTTTCCAGAAAAAGACGTTTTCCATTGTATTTTGGATCCATTATTTCATGACAGAGTTAAAGTCACTATGATGTTATCAAAGATACTTTTTACAGCTCATCGCCCCACAGAAGACCCTTCATAAGCACACCATTAAATTTGCAAAGCGAAGCAGCCCACAGAATTATGAAGTAGCATTCCGAAGGGGCAGAATTACAAAGTTGCCAGGTCATCCTCAACTTTATATATGATTATGAAATATTCTTAATTCCACTCAGAGCCACCTTGAAGCCACCTCTTTAAGAACACAACATAGACATTTTGATACACAAAAACACAACGGTTTCGATCACATTAAATTAGAAACACTTTCCAAAGCCCCAGCAGCACCCACCCCACCGCTCATTCAGGCGAGGCGGGATTAGACAGATGCTACCTAGTGCCAGCCCAGAGGAAACACGCAGCAGCAGGGAACAGCCTCCGGATACCTGACTCTGGGCTCCACAATCCGCGCTGTAACATGGTTACACAAGCTGCTCTGAAACCATTTCTCAACTCTGTAAACCTTCTGCTCCCAGATCCGCAGTACCTGTCCAGAGACAGCTGTTCCACCCCATTTGATGTCAGTGTGTGCAATTCCACTTACTAATCTGGCAAGAACCCCCCACCCCCCCACTAAATTTTTTTAATCTTGTATAAAATCATCATAGCCTGTATAAAGAAAGATTCAAAACCAAGTAGAGGCACAGAAGAGAGAGAAATGGGAAGCAGGACTGCTCCTCCTGGCTCACTACACCATGAGTAATCCTTTTGAGAAGAGATACCCATCAGAGGGAGGACAAAAGGGAGGCCTCTTTTTGTATCAAACCCTGGTCCTGGTCTCTGCTCCCAAAAATCATTCACAAACTTTACCCAACAGCTCTTAAAATAAAAAGCACGAGCAGGACTTGGAGCAGAGCCCTGCGCTACTCAAACTCGAGTCTGAAAACAGGGTAAGTTTCTGATAGACTTTTCCAGGGTACTCTCACCGAAGTACCAAATATTCTGCAAGCATTAACTGAATTAAAATACTCTGTCATCCTGTACAGGTGGTAGACCAAGGGCACAGAGGTTACGGTCAAAAAACATCCACCACTGACTTCCAAGGACTTTGCAGAAGATGTTTTACTCAAAAAGTAGCACCCTTTACCTTCCAAAGAAACCCCAACACTCAGCATTTCCACAGATCAGGTCAGAGAATCCCAACAGCCCCATCTCCACCTTCTTCGCTCCTCACTGGTTCTAGTTTCCCCCATTTCCCTCACACCTGCCAGTCCACCCAGGCTTCACTCCTTATTGCCCTCCTGTCTAAAGGCAAAAATATAGATAAATATTCGGGGTTTGCTAGCCTCTAACGGACAACTGAACTGTTTTCACTGAACTACTTCTTTCATAAACAATATATTAAAAATCAGCTTAAGACAGGCACACAGAACAGGAAATTTGAAAAGAAATAGCTGGAGGTTTAGAGATAAGCAATGGAAACCTGGATCTCAGAAGGGGAAATGTCGAACGGTCTAAAAGTATGCAATACTTCCTGGCCTGCCTGAAAGAAGCGTGATGCGCTCATTATGCACTCTGTAAAACCCATGGACTTCTTGAGTATTCATGTCCTAGTTTCTAAATATTTTGGTTTTGAAAATGAAGAGACAAGTAATTCTTTTGTTCTCTGCGGAGAATCATAATTGGTTTTATGATAAAGGGAAAAGCCTGTTGCTGATATAAGTCAGTACAGATTTCAACACAGAGAGGCCAACTGAGCCAGCAAACAGTGCGGTCTGAAGCTACTCTCCCTTTCCATCTTCATTGCTTAGGATTTGAGGGATATTAAAACTGTCACAAGCTTCATAAATGAAAGCTGCTCTGTGTTTTCACTGGCATTAGATTTCTGGCGGTTTTGCGTGCGTGTGTGCAACTATTTGCTATCTGTTTTATGAGCCCTAAGAAGATATAACAAACACTTTACATATTATTCATTCAGGCACACGTGCAATACTGAACCAGAATCCAGATGGAGCTCCAGCCAGATCCAGAGTTATCCAGGAACATGGATGTATTCCCCAGATGCTATACCTAGAGAGGGCCTTCTGTCCACAGCCAAGTGTGTGGCCACATCTACACTATAAATAACAGCAAACCTCAGAGTAAACGCAGACCCAGCAGTTCAGATGACTTTTGCCCACCTCCTTTCAGAATTGCAACCAAATACGTGTATTTTCAGGAAAGTAGACAGTTTTGCAGACATGCACATCATGCTCCAACTAGAAGGAGCTGTGGAAGTTCACTTACAACCTGGGCACTTTTTCAGCATCTATGTGGAAGGTAGATTTTGGAAACTGAAGACATCTCTATACTTTCTGTGCACTTGGAAGTTTGGCACCTATTTGTCTTGAAAATTTGGCACTTGTTACCAAACAGAAAGCACTGAGGGCTGGACAGACAGCCTCGGCTTCCCTCTATAGCAGGCTGCCATCAAGACCCTTTTTCCTGGGAAAACCTACTTCTTGTTTGAAAGATACAAGCAATGCAGACTCCACAATGACTCTATGCCCTCCAGATAGGGAAAAGAAAATTACATCTTTCTAGATTCTGACCTTTGTGCCATGGAGGATCTCTCTTAGGAACTAGTGATGAGGAAGACAACAAAGGCTGTTGCAGCCTGCTCAGGGATGGAAAAGGGAGAGGCGGAACATTTCGTTCTCACTGAAGTGGTGAGACACAGTCCAATACCTGCTCTCAGGAACAAAGTAGTTCGCTGAAAAATTGTTTCTACCTTCTATTATATAGGACCCATTTAAACCACAAGCAAACAGCCTGCAGAAGCCCCAGCAGGAAAGGAACAGGCTCAGAGGTGAAACTGCACATCAGGGCTTATTCTGTCTGCTTGGGGGCTTTAGTTTCCTTTTTTTGTTTGTATTAAAATAAACGCTACCTGTCTGCCAGGCTGAGCACGTTATTCCACACTGCAGCATCCAAAGCACAATGAATCACTTCACAGATGTAATTTTCCCCCGCGCCCCCCCTCCATCTTTTCCCACGTTTGTTTTACTCACTATCCCATCAGAGGTTGGGTTCTCTTACCTTAATCACTTCTGGGGCCTGCTGAATGGAAGCTGGAACAGAGTCCCTGGAGGCCGCCCCAGCGTAGCTTTTTTGCCCTGCAAGGAGGGACTGGGAAGGAGTTGTTAAGGTTTCCTGAAGAATCTGCATCACTTCCCTCTCCTTGGACAAGCTTCCCTTGCCTGTCTGGAATTCCACCAGTTCCTGGGCAAAGTCCTCAATGCTTTCCAGGATACGCAGTAGAAGGGCTTTGTCATCCTCTTCCATTTTATGACCGTTTGTCTCCATGATTTTTGACAGAGGGGAAGTGGGGTCAGCAGGTTTACTTTTGGGTTCAAGAGCCAGAGGTAGTACCTGCCTCCCCTGCCTGCCACACACCTGCGAACAGGCAGGTTCACTCGCCTTTAGAGAGGGTTCCCTCAAAGTGCTCTCCATTTTCTGTGAGAAGCACTCCAAGTCCAGCAGCAGTTTGTCTATCTCATCCTTGTCCATCTTACTGCACAGCTGTTCTCCTTTGGAGGCATCAGCTTGGGAACCACGCAACACAGAATCCAAAACGGGTTTTAAAGGAGTAACTTTCTCAGAAGCGTGGGAGAGCTCAACATCTCCCACTCGAGCACGTTCTGCTTTAGCTTCGGCGGTTAGATCTGAACCACCAGCCAGCTGGTAGCTGTGCTCTGAACTCTCCCAGCCCCCATTCTGCTCCGACTTCTTTATTTTCCCTAATGTTCTTTCCCCATCGGACTCCTCCTCAATGTACAGCGCCTCGGTGGAAGACGTGCAGTCAGAAGGGCTGGTGGCTGGTAACTGAGGTAGAGCGCAAGCATCTTTCACAGCGTTCTCCTGCGGGGCGCTGGGAAGGGAGTTTGAGGTAAAGCTCACAGTACTTGTTTGGATGGACTGGGAGGTGCTGGTCACCTCTCGCTGGTCACCTGGTAGTCTGAGAGGAACTGCGCTTGAAGAGGGCAGCTGAATAATATCTTCATATCTAGGTGGCTGCTCATCTCCAAACACCGGGGGAAAGGGAGTTTGCTGCAAGCCGTGAAAACAGTTAACTAGTTCTGCCAAGTCACTGGCTTCCTTGTGTCCTGGCGGTTTGATCTCAAAGGGTAGCTTTTTTAGGTATGAAGAAAACCTTGTCATCAGATTCATATATATCATTTCTGAATTAGCCAGGAGATCATTGCTGTTCCCTCCACTAACGCTGCCTGCAGACTTCTTTTTGATGCAGTGTTTAATTATATCTGTGCACTTCTTCAGATCCTCCGAGCACTTGAGCAAGATGTCTAAGCACACCTTAATATCTCCACCAGAAGAACCATCTAGCTTGTGTTTTTCCAAAATCTGGGTAATGAAGTTTTCTTCAGAGAAGGAATGAGGGGAGAAGGGAACCATGGGATTCATGCTGACTTCTGGAGCATCATTGCTCTCCTGCCATTTCTCCACAGGCAAGGGACCCTGCAAAAAGCCACACGGAGGGCAGTTCTCATCGTTGTTGAAGTGCCCATAAATCAAGTCAAAATCAAATGATCGTCTGCTGAATGATTCTGACCGAACTTTCCTTCCCTTTCTGTAGGCCACATGACTGGAAGAGTTTTTGAGCTTTTCAAAGGAGAACTCCTTTATTTTACCACTGGCAAGGTTTATCGCCTCGCCAGTAATGTCTTTTAAGCTGCCGGAGGCTTGCACTGAAGAGCCCTTTTTGATTCTTGGATTATTTGGGAGGATTTGGTGATAGTCCTCATTTCCAGGCAAGGCAAGTCCATTTTCAGGAAGGGGAATTTTATGCTCTAGGTTGGCACCTTGGACGCTGAGCTCTGCGCAGACGCTGTGGTGGGCAACTATGCACGTAACTCCCTGCTTAGACACTTGGCAAGTCCCCGTGCAGTAATGCACGGTGTGCTGAAAGTGCTGGTCCACCACCACGCTGCTGTAGCAATTCACAGAACTGACCATAAGCCTGTAGGTTGCTGCCATAGCACGGATCACGCTTGGAAGTGAGGCTTCAAAACCCACCATGAACTTAACAGGAAAAAGTTCACCCCCACACACTTTTCATAGCTACGCCAGGTTCAATAAAAACACTTGAACGGCAGTTGAAAACATTCAAACTACATGAGAAACTGCTGCCTTGGAAAGCCCTGGCGGAGCCTCGAGTGGCATCAGCAATACAGTTACAACAATTAGTGCAACTCGCATATGGTTTGACTTAAGGCAACTTGATTCTTGTACTCCATGCAGAAAGCTTTGCTGATCACAGGTGCAGCACGAGCCACTTCATTTCTAATGGTCCAGGAAGATTCTCCAGCAGGTGTCATAAAATTTAGCCAGCTCTCAGGCAGAAGTGAGAAGATGCTGATTTTTGTTCGTTCCGTCTTCCCTATTTCTGGGTGGGTCAGTAAAAGATAATCAAGTAGCACGTACACACAAAAAATCCACAGTATGCTTGTGAGATTCCCCTCTCACACTGGTAAGGTAGATCCCTGCAAAAAATAAAAAAAAAAAAAGAAAAAAGGGTAAGTCTCATTATAATTTCCATGTAATATGCAGCCTTGTCTGCTACCAAACATATGGCACCAGACCGTAACAACCAACACACACGCTTGTACAGAATAAGAGTAGGCTGATATTTTTCCTTCACTCAGATCTACCATATAAGAACACTGCTGAGGAGCTAGCCTATATTTATACACAGGCTGTCTGTGCGTTGCCATTTTAACTGCTCTATTTTAACCACTCATTAATTTTATTTTTTTTCAGACTTACTTTTTTTCCCTCCCCAGACTGAGCAAAACATTACCTTTAATTCTAATGGAGGAAAACATTTCGATTGTGTTGTGAGTTTCTGACTTTGATTTTCCAAGACTCTAAAGATAAGGCAAAGAGCGGTAGAGAAAAGCACTTTCAGGATTTCCAAGCTCTCTGGATTATAAAAAGCTGCAAACAGCCCGGAGCAAAGTAGATGAATGACTGTAAGAATGCATGGCCTTTAGTAAAGGCCACATTGGCTTCCATTAGCCTTTCACCAAGGTCTCTGTGACTATGGCAAAATATTTTAAAGGAGGAATAACTGTTTTTCATTCTCTTAAAACCCATGAATAGCAGCGGACTTTATTGAACAAGTCCACTGGAGTTGACATCAAGAGCAGAAAGTAACATTTGTAGGAAGGTTAAGCCTGTGAAAACTAGGGATTGAGTGTTTTACACTTAGCAGAGCCATTTCCAGCTGCATTTCCTATCGTCATAGTCAGAATCACACCAGAAAACACAAAGGCTGCTGAACTTTGTTTTGAAAGGATAGGAAATCCCAGTTTGAAGGGTCTTAAGTTTTAGACATCGCTTCAGCTCTCTTTAATACTTCAATAATCAAATTAAAACACCCCAGTGAAATTCTGAGCACCCTCTATTGCTGTACAAACAGAAATCCATTTCATAAAACACGTGATTTAATCGCAGCTAAGTGACACCGCGGCATGGGTTTATTTTGTTGTTTTCAAAGGTAAATATCTAGCACTACGTGGAAGGCCGGACCTGCATCTGCTGAAAGGACCGCCCTCCATGCATGTCATATCCCACCTATCTTAGCTCAAACTTGGACAAATCTATCACACAGAAGGGAAGTACCTTAGAGTTTAGTCCTGTTGTAATTAAGGATTGGGGATGGCACAAGACTGCTGATCATTCACATGTCACCTATTTTAAAGCCTTAATTGGGAAGCACAGATTTAAGATTATTTGACAGAATCTGTAACGTCCCATGTCTGATCACTGGAATGAGGTAGAATTGCACACTGTAAAGAAACCTTCCCAATTTGTTCTTTGGATTATATAAAGCATTGAAATGATTGCATTCAAGATGAAGAACCAAGATACCACGCTGGTATCTGTAACAGGCTGCCACCTGCCTATCAACCACCGCAGGCCAAGCTGCATGTTGTACCAAGGCCAGCTTCACAGTACACCTCTGTGCCTGTCCTGTTCTGCTTCCCTCTCCGCCCGCTGGCGCTGCCCCAAAGCCCCATAGGCATGGGAGAGCCTTCCAGAGGGATGATCAGAGGTACGAGGTGTGCCCCAGCCACAGCAATGAGTCAGGATGCCAGGGGATAAAGGGCGTAAACAGACTGTTTTTAAACCCCGAGGTGCTTATACCATCAAGCATAAGCCTCGCTAATGAGACTCCACACCCTCCAGTCACTGACTCTCAGGCTTCACTATGCGGTGTGCTAAACGTTCTGCTGAATCAGAGCTACAGTTTAACAAAAATAAAAAAAATGCTATTGGCCCCTCAATGTCTTAAATCTTATAGGACTCACTGGGCTTTGTTCAGACAGGAAAACCCATCCTTCTATGCCTCCAAAAAGTCTAACGATCCACGGGCTCCCCGAGCGTGCCTTCTGTCTAACACATCCAGGGAAAAGGTCTACTGCTTTTCCTTTTCTGAGCCCCCATCAACTACAAGCGAGCTTTCTGCCATTTCCTGAAATGAAAGTTATACAATATTTAGAGAACGTAGAGGTCTTCAGGACAGCAGATGAAGAATTAACATTACTTCTGAAAAAGCATGGGACTTTCTCAGAGCTCCTTCCTCCCTCTGTCATACACAGCAAGGAGAGACTGGTTGTCTTTTTACCACTAAAGAATAGTCTGGGTTTATACCTAATTTGGAAAATAATTAGATCTTGATTAAGTTATTCCTTCATTATAGAAATAACATATTAGACTCCCTGTCTCCTTCTCCTGTATCACTCAGTAATTTCCTCCTTACATGTGTACCCGTCCCACTGGGACTAAGTCAGTTTCTCCAATCCTTTACGCCACCTTCTAACAATGAAGCTTTTTGCATCTGTAAGATTATTCCACGAGGAGTTCTTCGATGAAAAGGTCTCCTAGATTCCCATCCTAAACTAACTCTTTCTTAGTTCAAGTCTGTATTTCCAGTTATGCTCAGTAACAATGCCCTTCCCACCACCTCCACTTCATACTTCCCAAATAATTTTAGGTGCTTACGCCCCAAACCATTGCTCAGCCATGTTACAAATAGTCCTTTTTGCTTTCCTATAAGGCAGGCCTTCCAGCCACCTTCGCTGCATTCTTTAATCGCTTTCCAATTTGTCTCTATTTTGCTGGTACTATCACCCCCTGACATAACCCAGGCACAAACTTGTCAAGGCTAACACAAGATTGCCACCTCCTGCGTCTGTTGTCGGCACCTTTCACTGTCGTGGTGCAAGACAAAAAAAAAAAAATTGTAGAGGCAGCACAAAGGCGTACAGATGTGGAGCAGAAACTGTTTTTCTCATTTCTCCACTGGCTTAACCAAAGCAGCACACACTCAGCTTGCAGCTTTATTTCACAGTGATCCATCAAACGCAATCCAGCATCCAAACCTAGTTAAGACAAAAGCTAGGAGAAGAATATTCCTGTTATCTGCGAACCTGGTCTGATACAGGTGGGAACAGGCTTTTGTTGTGGCTTTCGGCTGGTGACTAAAACCTACTATTTGTGAATAGCAACAAGGGAAAGACTGAATGTGTTAAGAAACATTCCTACTTTGCTCTTTTCAGCCCGCCATTTCATTCCAGTTGTGGCTCTAGAACAGCCCCTAGTTCAGATATACTGTAGAAAGATTCTGGAATTAGGACTGCTGCCACGAAACCAGCTCCAGCCCTGAGGATACAGGATTGGCTCCACAATATAAACTATGAATGAATAGGGCTTCTTGTGCGATTGCAGAATAATGCTTTATGTCTTTCCTATCCGCAAGATGACATGAATCACTTTCCAAAGGAAAAAATTATTGCAGATACTAATGATACAAAAGGTTATTCTATAAGACACACAAGAAATTCTATTCATGCAAAGATTATGCTGGAGTTAAATAACTGAACAATGACAATCTGTTAAGATGGGGACTGTCAGGCAGCGCTTGACTTAATTGCAAACTGAAGTCTAGAAAGCTGAAGGACAGGCTTCTACTGCCTCTGAAAGCCTCAAATTCAGCAAAAATCTTCTTGAAATCCTATCTCCAGTCCCAGCAATGGCATTATTAGTGATCAGAAGTTAGAAGCCACTATAACATGCAATATGAAGTAAACGAGCCCTTTCTGCACCAACACAAGGCACGGGTGTCACTATGCAACTGTGCTCATTTCTAGTGGAAGAGGTGGTACGATAAGCTCTCCAGTTTGGTATTCTTGCAAAAGACAAACAGAAAGACAAAACAACAGTTTCGTCGTTTGGCCACTCAGCGGTATAGTTTCAGAAGTATTACCCTGGCTATGTAATCAGGTGTCAGGTCTTATCCTCTTACAGGAGCTTGTGGTGCCAAAACCCAGCATGCAACTGCACCCTCTTATTTAGAAACACTTGAGTTTTGTTTATAGTTTACTAAACAAACCAGATTGGGAAACAAATTAGATTGAGTACAGAAGACAAAAGCAGGCAAATAACAAAGCAATGTTTTCCTGCAAAGCACAACTTTCTACCAATCTTTGGTCCTTTGACAAATAAGGTGGGGAGGGTAGAATATTAGTCTTTCACAAAAATTCTTGATTTTTAAAACCTACTGCAGAATGGTACTGGACCCTGAGATGTATCATTGCTATTCTTACTACCGGGCTCAAGTCAGAACATGGTAAACTTTGAGTCAAAAGCACATTACAAACGCACACTCTGGGGCTGGAGATGAGAAGAGATGGGGTGACCGACTCGGTTGAGACAGGTTCTGCAGCTCCTAAAGGAGCTGACACAGAGCCACCATCCGCAAAAGCCGAAGGGTCTCCGATCACACAGCCAAGGGGTTGCTGCTCCAACGGCCCATCCATCACCAGAATCAAGAGGGTTCACAGGACCACTAGTAATGTTAAACACCATTCTATACAGTCACTGAAAAATCTTTTCAAACCTAGTGTTAAACGCATCACCAGATGCTCTGTCTATGGTAGAATCACACCAGCAATAGCTGTGGTAAAAAATTTTCGTGACAAACCCATTGCTGAATTCAGCAGAAACGTTACAACGAGCCATTTATATAAATTATATTGAACCCCATCACAAAGGAGCTTATTTACAATTTGCTATCACTTGCACAACTTACACAAAAACAAGAGAGTTTAGAGAGAAGAGTAAAAGGAGTAACTTTTCTTTCTATACTGAAGAAGTTCAGGAGAAAAAAAAAATCTAACCGTCCGAGTTTCTCCTTTGTCCTGTATTTCTTATATATTTACAGCTTATAACATTTTGATGTCCTTAACGGCAGCAGGTGCAGTTAATCCAAAAGGACTTTTTTGTACATAGGACTTAGATCAGAATTGCATCTGTGATAACTTTTCAGTCCTCAGTACCACTGAGAATTTGACAGACACCCGCATTTCAGCTACAGCAAAATGCAACCATTTACAGTTGCACCTGTAAAGTTTTAGGATTAGAGGTGCTTTTACCTCTTACACTGGCAAGGCATCCTGAGTTTAGTTTTAAGAGGTTTTAGCACCAAGCTATTTCATGCTTTAGAGACCGCAACAGACCCTGATGGCTACAAATCCCAACTTGCCTTATAACCCAGGTCAGAGGATCTGACCTGGTCAAACTGAGTACTCCTATTTGAACCAGAGCATGTTTCTTCATCTGCTTAAGGGCTTCAGTAACTACACACACTGCGGAAAAGGGGTCGTTATTTCCAATTTGAGTATGTTCAACATCAGGTTCCAGCAAACACGTACCAGACTTCCTTAAGCAAACTTAAAGCTTTCAGGAAGACCTATTTCCTCACCTACAAGTACTGACACACTATAATCAAACCACCACTTAGCCTTGTCCAGGATTGCCAGAGAAGAGTCCAGAAGAAAAATGTCTTCAAAGCCATTGCTATAGTCCTTTTCTTCATTCTGCCTCTAATTTGTTATTGTTCTTACAAACCCATAAAAGAGGTGGGTTTCATCTAATTTAAGCCAGGTACCTAGAAATGAAGTGTTCTGTACTCTCTGTAACCAGCGCAGAGAGGCAGGCACCTCAAAAAAAAAAAATCATCCCACTGAGCTTAAAAAACAATCTAATTTTGTGACAGCAAGCTACATGAGATGAATCTAATGGATTCATCTAATGGATTAAACAAAAACACAGGAACAACTGCATCTGTATCCAAGAGTGGCTACATGCCAATGCTGAAGGAATAGTGTTAGAAAAAGATATATATTTCCTAGGAGCACTCGCCTTGCCTCCAACCGTTTTCAGCTCTTGAGATTTGTGAAGCTGGCTATGGTTTCTGTGCACTTAGTAACCTTCAAAGGATTTCCCTCCCATGCGCTTGGGCATCCCTCGGATTCAACAGAAACTTTTTGCATCCAGTGCATCTTTTTACAAGACATTCCACCACCTACCACCCTCTTCAATTCTATCACTCGCCAGCTTCAATATGTCAAGATCTTGTACTGAAACTGAGCATAAACGCTAGACCTGTACACACATTTTCCACAGCATTCCTGAATTTACAGAATTCTATGTCATCCCTCTGCCTTTTCTTTTCCAGGATTATAAATCCTCACTGACTCAGTTGTTTTTGTACAGAAGTCACGTTGCACCTTTGATGATTTCCACTGCCCCTCTCATAAGCTTTTTCCAGTTCAGCTACGCACTGTAAGATTCAGGAACCCAAACCGTGCACAATATCCAGAACAGATGAGAACCACATTCAGAAATTAATTTTTGAACTGCCTTTCAAAATTTACTATTACCACTGGATAGTGCTTTCCCCTTCCAATCCTATTTTCAGGTAGTACATTCTCAAATGTCTGCTCTTGTAACCACCTGGGTTAATTCACACCTTCTGGCCCTCTTGCTACTCGCCTTTCAAGCAGAAACAATACTATTGTCCTTCAAAAAACGTGCAGGGACCTACTGATAGAACACTCAACGCAGGAGGAAGGTATTCACTCTTACACACCAAAGTTTTCATACAGTCTCAGAAGAAAGGTTAGGAGATAAGCAACAAGAATGATCCAAAGGTCTTGAACAGCGTATCTGTGAGGAATGAATGAGCAGCACCAGGCGTTATCAGACCCAGAAGAGAGATGACTTTTGAAGAATATGGTAATCTTCTACAAAATCACAAGTGACATGGAAAGGGTAGATAGGGTCCGACTGCTCACTTTCTCCTCCAACACCTGAACTAGGTGCAATAAAGCAACGCTACAGGAAGCGGGTTAAAACAAGCGCTCATGCAGCAAAGTTGTGAAACTTCTCATCAAAGGATGCCATGGATCCA
Organism: Chionis minor; assembly: GCA_013398295.1. NCBI lineage: Eukaryota > Metazoa > Chordata > Aves > Charadriiformes > Chionidae > Chionis > Chionis minor. The sequence goes on along the minus strand of VZSF01002047.1, from coordinate 445,996 downwards.
GGAAGGTTCTGGGGAATCGTGGAGTCATGCTTTAATACTGCCTCTGGCAAAAGTTAGCACCTTTTGCTTGGGCACCACTTGACATCCCTTAATTCTTGCCACATTCAGGTGACAAAATAAACAGGGAATAATTGCTTTATATTCCCATGGTTGCAGATTGCTGGCATAATCCCTCCTGTGTCCTCTTGTTCCTACTTTCACTACGTATTTGCCAGGCTAAACTCCAGTTTATTTGGTTACTCTTTTCACAAAAGCTGCTTCAGTCACGCTCTTCTGGGTTTTGCTCCCTCTCCTTTTCCTAGAGATCTGTCATTTCTGTTTGCCTTTCAGGTTTTTTTGTCTCCTGCAAGTGTTTCACAGAGCTTTATCTGAATTACTTAGAAGATCTCTTTCCTGAATGGCACAGATTCTTAAGAGTCCATCACTGCACAGACACAGTTAGTTGCTTCTCCCTGCACACACTATTTTTTATCTATTAGTATCAAGTACCACTTGCCTTCCACCAAGCACTGTGAGAACCTTCTGCAACTCCAGCCAATTTTTATTTCTGCTATCCTAATTGTGTGATTTTCAGCATATACTGCTGCTTCATTACTCAGCCTCCCTTCCAGATCATTTATAACTACGTTGAGCAACACAAGCCTGAACACAGATCTCCCTGGGATTCCACTACTGATTACTCTTCACGAGAAAAGCTGACAGTTCCTCCTACAGTTTAACCAGGTATTAATTACTGAAAAAGCTACATTCCTACTCCATGGCAGCTCCATTTCCTTTAAGAAGCATTAACAAAGAACTTTGTTAACCTCTCAGAAAATCCAGAAACAGCAGAATAATCACAGAATCACCCAGGTTGGAAGGGACCTTTAAGATCATCGAGTCCAACCACCAACCTCCCACTGCCAAACCCACCACTACTACCCACTTGTTTGTCTCTTGTGCCTTCTTGTCCAACAGCTTCAGGCCATCCAACTTTACCAGCTGAAGCGAGACTTCAGCAATCTTGCAGTGAACCATGAAGGTCACCACAATGGGAGCCCTTACCAAGGCAGGCTTCCAAGTAGACATGACCTTGAGAATCACCGTCCACGACAGGATGATAAGCACTGCTTCCCAGTCAGTATGGATTTGGAGAAGCCAATTGTCACATTAGAAAATCTGTTTTGGTAGATTTACCCTTAAAAAAACCAAACAAACCACAAAATCCCCTCCCTGCAACTTAAATACAACTTCTCCACGATACCGCAGCAACGTCAAGTGAGCCCAACACTCAAAAAGATTTGGGCTAGTACCAATAACAATAGCCTACGCTGCTTTTTAAAAATAAACCTGGCACTAGACCCTAAACTATTGTTCTATAATACTGACTTGCAGTATTATTCAGTGCAACTCCTTCAGGTTAAGTCACAGGGTTATCTTAATATTCCAGTGCTTCACACACCAGCACGCAGGGTCCTTGAACACAAGTACGCTCGAAACTTTGTCGTGGAGAACCAACATACAGGCCTTGCAAAACTGGTCAGTACGGGCATCAGCCGGGGAGGAGGACAGTTAATAGTATCAAGAAAGATTTCACCCTTTTCAGATTTTCTGAAAAACCTTTCTCCAGCTTTCCCTCCCCACAGAGACTTGGAACTAAAACTGACCAGACTGGAATTTATGTCCCATGAGACCGGTTTCCAGTTATACAGATGAGACAGCGAGAGGGTAAAAGCTCACACAATTTTTCCACATAACACCAACTTGTTAAGTATTACTAATTTGCCAACTAATTATTGTTACAGCCCCATGTCTGTATAGAGCTAGCATTTACTCTTGGCTCATTTAGCAGTACCCCAATACATTAACATACATGTTGAAGCTTAGCAAGGCATGAGTAAAAAAAAAAAATCTAAAAAAATTGTAGAAAGCATAAGCCTAACTGAGCTTTGTCATTCTGACAGAAAATAAGGTGACCAATCAGAAAACAAAGGAGGTGAACAAGATTCAAAAGCACATAATTAGCAAGGCTGGAAGCCAAGGTCAGAAAGCCAACTTGATTAAGTAATGTGTCTCTTGGCTGTTTATAAACTTATACGGAAAGAGATAATTTCGTATTAGCACGGAAAGAGATAATTTCATATTAGCAAGATACATTTATTTTCCCCAGAATCAGCTAATTTAGTATTAACAGTATCCAATTACTTTGCACAAATTAAAGTGATTTTATTAAAGTGTGAAGACATCAAAGGAAGACTCGTGTCCAGGATGGCATTCCCTCAGTCATTAACCTTTGGTAATACTGAGGTTACAATCTACAGATTCCCTAAAACCATCTCAGAAATTTACTTGCAAGTTAGGTAAAACTTCTCCTGTAGCAGACCAGCTGTCTGCTAGCAATCCGCAGGTAAAATAAAATTTAACAGCAAATAAAGATATATTTTTTCATTAATTTCCCATCTATTCAGAGCTCATACATTTCTCACTGCTGTCCCGTTTGACTTCTTCATGTCTTTATCTGTGTCACACTACTCTTTATTCACTCACTTCCCCGTGCATTCAAGATTCTTGGTGAAGTTCTCTTTGTCTAAGGCGACAGCCCATTTCTCCAGGGGAGTCTCAGCCCCAGCTATCGCTCTCCCATCGAGTTCTCAGCAATGAGAACACCAAAACGTCGAGCCGGGGAGCAAGGCTCCGATTCCGCCCTGCATGCCCATCCTCTCCTCCGAGGCACGATCACGGGAGTAAGGAGCAAGCAGTCATTTCCACTAGTCATACCTTCCACAAGCCCATTCCTGCCAGCCTCCAACTCACACTCTGAAGAGGAGCAGCTGTTGAAGCGTAACAAATTACACCAAAAGGTGCAGCATGTCCTAGCATTTAAGAAGTTTGGCACCGCTACAGCTTTTACCACTTATGACTCTGATATGCCGCACCAGAGGCGCCGATCAACGTGATCAAAGCAACATGTAATTTGAGGGAGCATAACTTTTCTATCCCCTTTCCTCTAACAAGGAAAATTAAGGGTGTTTTAGCCTGACAACCCAGTAAGGCAGAGGAAGTAATTTCCCCTGTACCTTTATTAACCCAGGGAGCTTTACAAAACAAAACAAAAAAGAACTTCCATTCATTTCCCTCTTATTCCCTGTCTATTTAAACAGAAGCAGATTAAACACACAAGCGATGCACACAAGAAAAGAAAACCAGCTAAATGCAAAGATTGCCTTATTCTAATTTGAACAAACACAAGTGTTCACAATCACAAATCTGAATACTCATTAAAATGACTAGTCAGTTTTAACGAGCTCGCTTGTTACATCTGTGACCTCAGGTACTGCTTATTGCATCTTACTCATACAGTATTCTGCAATCAGAATTACCAATTTCTCCATCGGTATAGAATTTACATGCTACTCAGCCATTAACTTATTTTCCAGTATTATCCTCATTTTTACCCTGCAAGAACTGTGGCAAAGAGAATACATCAGTTTTTGGTGCTCAAGGCCTGATTTTTCCAAAGTATGCGACGCTACAGAGTGTTTCATACGGTCAAAGCACAGCACCTGCTCAGTTGCCAACTGCCCTTTCAGTTGTACATCAGAAATTCCGCAAATCAGATCCAGGGACATAAGCAGCAGAGTAAATACAACAGTGAGGACTGCTGGAAGAAGCTTGTCCCCTAACACACATGAAACCAGTTCTTTAAAACAGCACTTAACTACCTTCATTATGAATGAGAACATTCTCTGCCTCCCACAGCTCTACTTTGCTGCCCAGTTTCTGCCAGAATTGAAACACAAGATCCAAGCGCTAATTTAGTCTTCAGAAAAGTTCAGTTCTGTGTAACAGGAGAAAACCTAGTCTTATGGGGAAGAACAGCCTGCAATCATGCAAGTAAAAACAGCACTGGAAAACATTTGCACAAGGGAAGTGAAGTAAGACTGTGCAGCAACCTCTGCGCTGCCCCGAGATACCCCAAGTTCAGAGTTACTATTTGAAGTCGGGTTTTCTGTGTAATTCAAGGGGGCAGAGGTGTTCGCAGGAAGGGTGGAGAAAGGACTTCCCCCCCCCAAAAAAAAAGGGGGAAAACACAAATTCCACTGTGCAGCATCATATTTACACCTCCAGGGCTACCGGCAGTGAGTGTTAGACCACAGGGCTCCACTACAGAGATTTCCAAATTGCCTGAGCCACAATATTCATCACCTGCTCCACAGGCTGCAGCGGATGAAATAGATGTTTTACCAGTGAATCTTGGCAGTATTTGGCAGTGACACATCAGTCAACTTTAACTTCAGGCACTTTGCCCGCAGCTGCCTTTAACGCTGCACCTCTGTGCAAGTTGCGAGTACAAAATAATATGATGCATGACAGCGGTTGCAAAGGTCTAGGTAGTGGAAACTGGCTACGTGCCACCAGGGAACTTCAGCTTTTCTCTTTTATCTTACATGAAGTCAAATGTAAATCAGTCTCATCTAATACACAACCTTACTCTTTCCAGATACATAAATACTGAAAAAAACAAAACCAACCCTGCAAACCACCGTCTCTTGCTTCTTCTCAGAATACAGCAGACGCGATACATAGTTTTACAAAACTGAGAAATCTAATAGTATCGACAATCTCCTCAAAGCCGGCACGAAAATAACTTCCCCCTACACAACCTGGGAGAGGTAGACCTACCAAACTTGAGAGATTCATGAGAAATAATCATGAGGGGAAGTGGCTGTCTTAAATAAGTGCTTGGGAAATTAATTTCCCGGTCGTGGGAGGTAAAACCATGAGACCACCACCAAGAAAAACCATCCCCAGCCTTTCAGGCAGCGCTTCAACAGCAAACAGCTCGGGGACTACCTGCCTCTTCTCTCGGATTCCTCCCTTGGCACGGAAAGCCTGCCTTTACAGGAAAGATGGGGGCACAGAACAGCACGTCTTCCAGGGCTTCCTTCTTTAGTGTGAAAAACAGAGGTAATAAACTTAGTACCGGGCTTAAAAATATTTACATTACTTGAGACCAGCGCAGTCCGATGACCTTCAGAGAGAATTACTCCAGCAGGAACACGTCCTTCAGTAAATCATTCCCACTAGTTATTCAATTGCAGTTTTACAAGTTCATGCCCAACTTAATCTTAGATTTGCCTGCCTGCCGACCAAGGAGTCTTGCAGCCAAAGCTGCTCCCTTTCTTGCTCGTGAAGAAATACTTTTGGAAAAAGAAAAAATAAAAGAGAAAAATCCTACTTTCAGGATCATGTAATAAGAGCTGTAAGAAGGGCAAAAGTGCTGGGTCCGGGGGCAAGTGTTCCCAAAAAAAGGACAGCCTGAAGCGGGGGCGACCCCTCACCCGCGTTAACCCCCCGCTTCACAGCTGGGAGCCGAGCCCCGACGGCGGGGCCGGGAGCCGCTCG
>VZSF01002047.1:337359-440372 GCA_013398295.1 Chionis minor | reverse complement strand
CCCCCCACGGGTCTTTCCACACCCCGCCCCCCCGCCACGCCACAAGCCCTTCCCTCCCTCTCCCACCCCTCGGCGCGTTACCTGGGATCTCCCTTCAACCGCCGNAGGAGGAAGGCGGGGGAACGCCTCCACACGCACGCGCCGCGCCCCTCCCTCTCCTTACAGCCGGCGGGTCCCGCCGTGAGGAGAAGGAAAAGGGGGAAAAGAAGGAGGCGGCGGCGGGTCCCTCGCCTTCCTCACCGCCGCGCCGGGCCCCGCCGCCTCCCCGAGCGGTGCTTTTGCGTTTTCTCTCGGCGGGTTTTCGGCGCCCTCCAGCCAAACCGGCGCAGTGGGCGCGTCCCGCCCGAGGCGGGGAAAAGCCGGAGGGAAAAGAGGCGGCTGCCGCCGCTCAGCGGGCCGGGCCGGGCCGGGCCGGGCCTCGCCTCGCCTCGCCTCAGCAGGGTGTTTCGCGGCGCTGCAGGTTGTGTTTTTATGCTGCCGTTATCCAGGCGCGGGACTGGGGGAGGAGGCGCCCAAAGACACCCCAAGGGTTGCTGCAGGTAAGCCTTGTGGCGTTTAGACCCACCTCATGGGGTCTTTTTTTTTCTAAGGGAGTTCTCGCCTCTGGTTGCGGCAGCCTCTTCCCTCCATCGCACACACGCACCCCAACCGCTGACCCCACACTCCGCCACGGCTCCAGGGGCATCCTGGAATCTCGGCTGGAATTTGTCTCTTGCCACCTCCACTGTAGCTCCCTCGCCTTCACAAACACGGACGCTGTGTCCCAGCACCTTGTACCTCCCTTCTCAGCCCTCCCCAAAAGTCAGAGAGAGACATGTCCCTTTTGCTGTTTGTCTGAATGGTCTTCTAAAGGTGCTAGAAATCTTCTAGTATCTTCTAAAAGATCTTCAAATCTTTTCACTTGACAGGAAAGCCTCCACAGACTTCCTCTCATTCCATTCTCAGAGATGAGGGAAGCAATCCTGTTACCTGCAGCCCCTTAGGATGTAGAATCATAGAATCATTTATGTTGGAAAAAACCTAAAAGATGACCTAGTCCAAGCATCAACCCTACTCTACCAGGTTTGCCACTAAACCATCTCTTTAAGCACCACATCTACAAAACTTTTAAACACATCCAGGGATGGTGACTCAAACCACCTCCCTGAACAGCCTGTTCCAACATTTGATAACTCTGTCAGTGAAAAAAAAAAATTCCTAATGTGTTTTATTCTTCCTTGTTTCTCCAGAGAGGAAAACTGAACTGCTTCCAGGGCTCTAAAAAAAAAAAAAAAAAAAAATCCATTTTGCTGGTCAGTGCAGGCAGGCAACAGCCAAAAGCGCAAGTGCCTCCCACCCAAACAGTCCACTGATGGGAGCCTGATTCTCAGGTCTCTCCTTTCTTGGCCTCACAGTTCCCGTGCCTGTTGTGTGGGACAGGATGTGTGTAACGTCCCGGCAGGGAAGAGCAGATCCTCTGGTGTAGGACTGCACAGCCAGACACGAGAGATACGCACGAGCACATCAGGACAGGGGACCGCGACCGCAAAGCACCATCCATAGCCAAACCTGGGTTAGTCATGTGTTGGAAGAGAGCTGTGCTTCGGTCACGTGTTTTTTTTAAACAGTCTTGAGGGGTTGAACAAAATTACAATAACAGAGTTAAGCATTAACTTGCTGCTGCTTACCCTGTAAACATGCATAAAAGCAGCGTGGCAGCTTCCCTTTGTGGTCTGACTGCTGTGGAAAGTTCAGAGCAGTTTTGCTCAGTGAACAGCCGGAGTTAAATTAGGGATGTTGAGATGCGTAGCGAATAGTGTACAAAACCTTAAATGATAAAAAAACCTTATAGACTTTGCTGTGCACCAGTTCACTTGGGATAAGTGGCACACGGAGTATGAGAAATGAGCCTGAGCTAACAAGGCCGGGAATTACAGTATCAGCTTGCCTTGACTGACTGGGGGTGAATTTAGGTAGGCAGAAGAATTTGGGCTGGCAGTCTCGGGATGCATCTGCTGGCAGTCTTAGGAAGCCTCCCAAGATGGTGTACATTGATGTCCTGGTTTGAGCGACACAGGACTAACTTCTCTTGTAACATTTGGGAAAACTGCACATTTAGGAGACTCTAGTGTCTAAATTTGTGAGAATACTGACTCTCTAGCCAGCCATGGTGCGTGGGTTTCAAGGTCTCGGTGTTTTCGAGCTGGCCAAGTGCAGAGATGAGGAGGAGTGAGAGTCGGGCACTTGACCCAAGCTGCCAACAGGGTTATTTCATGCCATGAACAGCACATTCAATAGAAATTAGAAAGTTTGCTGAGGAATTCTCTCTCTCCCTTGATGGTGGCGATCCAGAGAACTCCGTGCCCCGGTGCGGGAGCCCTGAGCCCTTCCCTTCCTCCTGAAGCCGTAGCACTTGGTGTCTGACATTTGCTGCTCCCTGCTGGGAGTGCACGGCTTCCCACGGATAGAATGGGCCGAGTATAACCCTTGTGTATTTTATACTAGTATCAGGATAAATATTTGTTCTTAAGTGTTATTAATGTTAATTATCTAGTCTTATTCTATTAAATCTGTTTATATTTCAGCCCTGGGCTTGAAAACCCTGGTTTTTTTTCCCTGATTCCCCTTCCTGGGTGGGGAAGGGTCGTCAGGTGGAGAAATAATTGTCTAAACGAAAATAAGTTGTTGCGGGTTTCTCAAAGCGTAACACTCAGGTAAGGTGGTGTCTTCCAGACACTTGGGGGCCTTTTCTGTCTTTCACCGGCTTCCTTTCAGGAAGTCTGAGACGCGGCAGATGCGAGGGGCTGCCGTTCTTCCCCGGAGAAGCCGGGAAGCCCTCCCTGGCCACGCAGCCGAATGACCCAGTTCTCCCCCTACGCCCCGGTGAGCTGCGGCAAAAAGTGGAAAGGCGAAGCGCACCTGGGAACGCTTCTGCTTGGACGGGGGGGAGCTTCGAAAGCCAGAGGAACTTTGGCCTTCACCTCGGCTGGGCTTGGACGGGAGCCCCACGGAACGCCCAGCGCTGCGAAAGGACGCGGGGCCGTGGAGAACGGCCGTGATTTCTTCACCTCCATCCCGGCAGGAAGCGGGACCGTCTCCGCGGTTCCCTGACCGCAGGGTGAGTAGAAGAGAGTTAATGCTTAACCACGTTATTGCAGTTGTGTTCAATCCCTCAAGACTCTCTCGCAAATAAACACAAAACCACCACACCCAAACACAACCAACCCCACGACTGGGGGGGTGGGACGGGGACGGGACCTGGCGCGGTTTTATGACGTCACCGCCTCTTGTGCCCTTTCCGCGCAGGCGCGGGGCGGTGACGCGCAATCTGCGCGCGGCGGCGGAGCGGCGGCGATGAAGGTGGCGGTGGCGGGGTGCTGCCATGGCGCCCTGGACAAGATGTACGAGACGCTGGAGCTGCTGCAGCGGCGCCACAACGTGCGGCCCGACCTGCTGCTCTGCTGCGGCGACTTCCAGGCCGTGCGGAACGAAGCGGACCTGCGCTGCATGGCCGTGCCCGCCAAGTACCGCCACATGCAGACCTTCTACCGGTGAGCGCCGCCCCCCCCGCCCCGCCCCGCTTTCCCCGGCCCGGCCCGGTCCCCTCCGCTCCAGCCGCAGTCGTGTCCCCCCGCAGGTACTACTCCGGCGAGAAGAAGGCCCCCGTCCTCACGGTATTCATCGGCGGGAACCACGAGGCCTCCAACCACCTGCAGGAGCTGCCCTACGGCGGGGGGGGGGCGCCCAACATCTACTACCTCGGTAAGGTCCTCCTCCCCGCCGGCGTTTTCACCCCCTCGTCCTGCCCCGGCCCCGCCGTGACCAGCCGCTCTCCCGTCTCCCCTAGGTTACGCTGGCGTCGTGCGGTTCCGCGGCGTGAGGATCGGCGGCATCTCGGGCATCTTCAAGTCTCACGACTACCGGAAAGGTATGGGCGGGGGACAGAGCGGGCCCTGGCTGTGCCTCCTCTCCGCACCAACTCTTACGCTGGGAACGTCTCTTGGCTCAGCGCATGGGGTTTTCTGGAGGTGGTAGATGAGTCGGTAGCTGCCTGGCGAGCACAGCAGGAAGCAGTGTGCCTTTTGAAGTTTGTTGTTGGAACAGTCTTGATTTTTTTCCCACAGCAGCGTCCTTTTAGCATGCAATGCAAGGCTGTTTAGTTTTCCTTGTGTGAAACAGTCGGTTTATAAAGTGCGATATTGTATAAATGCGCTGTCCTGGGCTGAGGCTTAGTGTCAGGACATCTTGGGATCGGTTTCTCCTGGTTGTGTGTGCATCCAAGAGTTCTTCCTTGGAAGGGTCTCCAGCAGCGGACGGAAATCTTATCACAGATGATACCTGGTGTCAGCAAGTAGAAGATCTTTCTGATCTCCTCAACGCATGAAGTAGAGGTCTCTAAAGTCATATTATCTTTGGTAACATACTGCTTCAGAGAAGCTTTGCGGATGGCTTTCAAGCTGCAAAGTACTGAACTAGTTTTTTAGAACATCTGTTTCTCTCTAATACCCATCAGTGCTAATTGCATTTGTCAAGCATATAGTTTGTATGCCTGAATATTGCATGTGGGAGATGAGACTTTTTGACAATAAGGCTAACTACTAAAAAAGTAATTTTTCTGTTACTTCTTAAGAGTACGTAGGAGCTCTGCTGGGCATTCAGGTGTCTTGTCCCCAGGCAAAGTTGGAGGCTACGTCCCTTCTGATAAGGGTACGTGCTTGCACTTCTGGAGTCTGGGGTGCCTGTGAGCAAGTTACATGCGGATTTAAGCTGCTGCTGCATCTGTTAAGCTGTGTTTTCACGGTTGGCGGCAGCGCTCCTGAAGAAACACAAGAAATCACAGCGTCGGTGGCCCGAGTCAGCTCTCGGGCAGCGCTTTGTCATCTTTTCCAAATTGTTATGTCCTGACTTATGTTTTGGTCGCGGACCGCTCACAGAGGGTGGCTCTGCTCTCACTGGGTTGATGCCCGTCTTTTACTTCTTCCTGGCTACCTCTGTTTGTGCCGGTGTGTGCGTGTGCGTAGCTGTGATGTGAGGAGATGCACAAGCTGTGCGGCTGGGCAGCAAACAGCTCTCTAGAGCTGCGATGGCACGTGGCTACGCAGCGTAACTCTGTAGGTGACGGGTGTGAGGAAGTAACGGGGGCCGTTAACTCACCAGCGAGGTACGAAACCTCCTTCAGAAATTAAGCACATAGATCTTTCTGGCAAAAGTTCCTTGTTTCAGACAGGTCCTGGGTTTTAAGCATTGGAGTCAGACTCATAGTCTTTGTTTCCTCAACTGAATTGCTGCGTTCTCTATATTCATGAAAAGGAGACACAGAATGGAAGAAATGTTCATTGTTGTAGACGTGTTTTTGCAACATACTTGCCTCACGCATAAAATAAGTTGGCAGCCTGTCGGTGTGAGCCTCCTGTAAAGGAAACGCAATATCTCCTTCGATTACTGGCAGCCTTGTGTTTGGGATTGCTGTAGGTGTCTATCTGACCCCAAGAAGCTAAACAGGATTAGGAGGGAACTATTGATTTGGGCAACTACTCTTTTTTTTTTTTTTTTCAATGTTTCAGGCCACTTTGAGTGTCCACCGTACAACCAGCAAACAATTAGAAGCGCTTACCACGTGAGGAACATCGAAGTCTTCAAACTTAAGCAGGTTAGTGAAAAATCTGGTTTTTAAACAGTGGTAAATAGTTGTCATTAATCTAGAAGTAAGATGTTAAAGCTACTCTGAACAAGTATGCTATTGGATAGCAAATCTTACCAACAGCTCCCAGCTAACCTGGACATGCCATTTTATGTTGGCCATGATTCCACTGTTATTCCTGCTGAATATCTCCTCCAACACTTGGCATAGCAGTGCAAATTTGATCTGAATCAGGCACAGGTAGGAGTGTGGCTTGGTTTTTGTTTGTTTGTTGTTTTGTTTTTCCTCTTAATTGGCTAAAATTCACAGAATGGAAGGTGCTCCAACTATATGTCGCTGTTCCAGCTTCATGTTAGCTCTAGGAAGATGGATGCTACATTGTCTAACACACAAGCTGGTTGGTACAAAGTTAACTAATCAAAATTGAATCAGCTGAATAAGCTGATCCCGAATTTCTGTGGTTTTTGACTCCAGGGTGAGCAATTAAAAGGACAGATCATCTTTATTTTTGAGCCGTTGCCTGCTTCCTGCTTTGTCGCAAGGGCTGCTCCATTTGGCTGAGGTTGTGGTGCGAATACGTGTATTTATAAGCATCGTGTGCGTGATTATTCGGGTTGCAGTCGCACACTTAAGTGTTCAGTAGATACGGGGATGCTGAGCATAGAATAAAGGTCTGCTGCCCTTGCAAAGGTTGTGATTTGTTTCACTGTAAGTTTCTTATTAATTGGACTTGGGTTTCACCTAGAAGTGTGTTCTGATACAGCTGATGGAAAGATGCTGAATACTGACCCAAGACATGCTTAATTAAGATATTGATTAGACTTCTGAGGGGTGCTTTCTCTGAGGAGGAATACCGTGCTTAGCTGTTACCCCTTTTAAAGAAAGCTTTTAAAAATTGCACAAGTAAGAAGGTGCCTTTGATTGTGGGTAGAGAACTTGCTCTGTAGCTGTAATTTTTGAGAGTTGTCTTCTGAGTGCCTGACACTTCCTGTGACGATGTGATCTCTTTATAAGGCGGTATATATAAACCACAGCTGGCTGTCCCAAGAAACTGCAGTACCAACCGTGGAGTCTAGAGTCCCTGGACAACTTTGAAGTTGCTGAGGCTCAGTGGTACACTTACTTGCTGGGAAAGTAAGGCTTTTTGTCACAGCTAACTCTGTATTGATCTGAGGTAGAACAGGTTACACGTCTTCCGTCTTGTGCCGTGTAATTTTGAAACTTTTTAATCACGTGCGTTTTATTTATACTGTGTGCATTTTGGCTCGACAGTTAAAGCGTCCAATTGATATATTTATGTCACATGACTGGCCAAGGAGCATCTATCACTATGGAAATAAGAAACAGCTTCTTAAAATGAAATCCTTCTTCCGTCAAGAAGTGGAGAGCAACACATTAGGAAGCCCGGCTGCTTCAGAGCTTCTGCACCATCTGAAACCCACTTACTGGTTCTCGGCACATCTTCATGTTAAATTTGCAGCTTTCATGCAACACCAGGTAAGGAGGGGAAAAAATAATCACGAATGTGTGTGTCCCAAGCACATTTTAGAATTTCAGTGCAGGTAATCATGCTCAGAAAAACAACTTCTTAATATTTTTGATGAGTTACTAAAACTCAGCTTAAGCTTGGTGTTAAGACTACTAGCTTATGTAAGTTAAAGAGATGTTATAAGTCAGTGGTGTGACTACCTAATCATCTTTGGGGGCAGCGTGAAATAGCTAACATTACTGCACTTGAAACTTGTTAAGTTTGTAGAAAAGCCCTCTTTTTGTCACTTTGTTGGGGAAGGAGACAACTTCAAACCAAGGTGACGGAGAAGTGACTGAGAAGATGATGGCAGCTAACCAGGGATGGCAGGGTGCCTGTGGTAAGCCTTGGCAGATGAAGTTGTCTGGTAGCCTGGGTAAAGCCAAAAACCAGCCCCTGCAGGTTGCAGATTCTCTGGGTTTGAGTTGTTCCTGAAGGTCGTGTGATGTGCTATTCCTATTTGCAAGTTTTTTAGCTGTAAAAGTGTAACTAGACCTTTTAGACTCAACAAGTCTGTTTCTAAGTTTTTCTTCTGGCATAAAGGATAATTGTGCTCAGTTGCCTTGGCTGGGGGAGACCTGCAGGTCCTGCTTTATCTTGCTGTCATCTGCATCCAGCTTCCTGTTAGGCTCCCAGTGAAGTCTGTCTTCTCTTTGTCCCTCCATCCCTTTCTTGTAGTCCCATGCTGATCTTCTATGTCAGAAAATCTTTTTCTCTGTAAATTATGCCTTTAAATCCCTCTATATAGCTTCTTTAGAACGGTCACGTTTCATAGAAATGCTACTGACTGTGTTAACACCATTTGTTTCCTAGACAAACTCCAAAGAAGAGCTACCAAAAGCAACAAAGTTTTTGGCCCTGGATAAATGCCTGCCGCACAGAGACTTTCTGCAGGTGATGACCACGTGCAGTGGGTTTGCACTTTTTAAGTACTTCACTTGTCTGCGCTGCTAAGTGCTGTGCTTAGATGTAAGCTGAAGAATAGCTCTGATAAATGGAGGAACTGGAAAGAAGCTAGGAATGGTGTATGTTTGGAATGGTGTTTGTATAGTATTGTCTCGAAATAAGCAGAGCTTGCAGCCTGTCATGCAGGCGCAGTGTTGACTTATTCCTATCATTTCCTTCCACCTTAGAACAAATACTTGACTTAATTGGGGGAGTAGCTCTACTTTAACCTAAATTGACTCTCCTCTTGTGTGTTTTTTTTGTCAAATGTCAAACCTAAGAAGAAAGCCTATCTTGAGGCTCTCCTTTCACAGTTTAGCACCTCTTTCTTCCGATCTGGATTCATAAATTCAGACAGGATTGAGACCTAACTTGAATACGGTAATTTCCTTTCAGTATGGTGAATTCCAGCAGGAATTGGTGCGACTTCCTAGGAGAATGGCTCTGCTTCTTTTTGTTTGGTGCATATCTTGCTAGGGAGGGCAGTGGACAAGCAGGAGGTCTAGGTAGTGGGAATTTTCGATGAGAGCGCCAAACTGACTCGCCAAGAGCAAAACAACATTCGTCTTTGTGTCCTGTGTGTCCTGCCAGGGGTGCCATCTGTAAAATCTAAAATGGATGAATCTAAAATCCTTTGCTAGGAGAGGGAGCGGCTGACGGCATGTTCTTCAAATGCACTCCAGCGGTTTAGTAGTCTTACTTTAAAGTGGCTTTTGTTTGTCAGCTTGAAGGGAAGGTTCATTATCTGTCCTTTGGGTGTGTGGTGGGATCCGCTTGCCGTAGTAATGACCTCTGAAGATGGGAGAGAGCTCTGCACAGGTTCGCTGGGGTGCTTAGTCCACGCTTAGAACCCTCTGGCAAAGCTGATCTGGAGTAGTGCCACCCCCAGCAGCATTGTGATCCACCTATGTGTAGCTCTGGTTTAAAAGTATATATATTTCTCACCCCCCTTCCTCCCCCCCCAAAAAACCCCAACCCTGTTTTACAAGGTTGGATCACTTTGTGGATTATTTAAAATCAGAGCCTGACTAGTGCAGTTTGGCTAAACTGAATGGTTTGATGGGGGCTAATGACGCTGAAGACAAAATGATTTGGATTTCAATTCGTCAGCTGTTGCAAGAGTTTAGAACCATTTCGTATTAATTTCAGTGCTGTGCTAAGAATGCACGTTTATAGAGCAGAATAACTGTTATCAATGCTTCATGTAGATCCACTTCAAAGGCAGCATGAACTTTAGAGTAGGCAAATTCTGGTTTCTAACTTGCATGACTGTCCAGTAGCTGGCAGTAGGGAGGAGGGTGTTCTGCTTTTTAAGCTAAAATATAGAAATGACTTTTTTAATCTTGTTGTTTGTCTTTTCTTAGCCCCTTATTGCTATAAACTTCCATGTAGGGCTTATTTGAGAGGACTTGTTTGATTGAGACCACCATCTCGGTGTACTTGAAACCTAATTAAAACTCTCTACCTCGGAACTAACACTTGAAACTTTAATCAGTTTCTAGTTTCAAGAGAAATAACTCACCTCATCGGTTTTCTGTGTTTTTGTAAACAGATAATAGACGTAGAACATGATCCTAATGCGGGTGACTCGCTGGAGTATGATGCTGAGTGGATTGCAGTCCTCAAGGCCACCAACAGTCTCGTTAACGTGACCCAGAGCGCATGGAATATGCCTGAAAATAATGGCCTCCATGCAAAGTAAGTTGCAATGCAAAATAGAGAGGAAAGTGTGGTGGGGTTTTTTGGGGTTGGTTCCCCGCCCTCCCCCCCCACCCCGGACTGGAAGTAAACTTGTTCTAGAGTTTTGTTTCTCTGTTCTGCAGCCTGTAATGCCTGTAGGACTTGCTGAGTGCCTTGGAAAACAAAGGGGATGGTGACAAGAGCTGTACTCTAGAGCATACAGCTTCTTTAAAACTCTACACGGGCAGTGAAGTTTGTTTTGCAAACTTAAATACCGCCATTTCAGGGGCAAAAAATACACTGCAGCAGATCATCTTGCCGGTTGCAGCGTGAGACTGAAAACCAGGCTGGATTCTGGGTGTGGGCAAGTGAATGTTTATTGGGTGGGTTGACATACACAAATCCTTGGTGGAGAGAGGGGAATCTTGGTATTGACCAAAGGCAATATACTTTCTGGAAAAACCATGTGATAAATTTCATATCTGTTGTAAGATGAATTTACTATCCATCTTTAAAAGTTCCTCTTTGCAGTGGGAACAGGAAATACCTTTTGACTAGTGTGCTTGTTTAAACTTTATACACTTATTTAGGTGGGATTACAGTGCGACAGAAGAAGCCATCAAAGAGGTGTTAGAAGAGCTGAATCATAACCTCAAAATTCCTTGTAACTTCACATTGACGGCTGCTTGTTATGATCCCAGCAAGCCCCAAAAACAGGTGGAACCAGTTCATACCATCAATCCACAGACCACTGAGTTTTGTGCCCAGTTTGGCCTCACAGACATCAATGACAGGATCCAGCAAGCTAAAGAAGAGGGCTCAGTACGAGGCGAACATGAAGAGGAGGAGGAGGAAGAGATGGACAGTACTGGTTCAGCAGAGGAACCCAGTGAATATAATACAGATAATTCTGGACTTTCATCCATTAATCCGGACGAAATAATGCTGGATGAAGAAGGTGGCGATGAAGACTTGAGTACGTGTTCTGTAGATCCTTCCCCTGATCATCCTCCTGACTTTTCTGCAAGTTTTTCCGACATCCGGATCATGCCAGATTCCATGGCAGTATCGTCTGATGATGCTATGGACTCCACTAATGAGGAGCTGGAGAAATCTGGTGTGAGTAAGCAAGTGGAAGAGAAGAGCTTAAGTGAGAGGCCGTTAAAGCGGATTGGTGGTAACGAAAACGGGAACAGTGGCATTAAAAAAATTAAGAGAAGGAATCAAGCTATCTATGCTGCAGAGGATGAAGATAAAACAGAATAATACTTCACGTGATGTGTAACTAAGTTCTCTCCCTACCTTTTTGTGGGAAGGTGGTGAGAACTGCAGTGGACTACTTGTGCTTTTAACGTTATTTGGTCTTATTTGTGTCACTTTCTTAAGCTGAAGAGGCTGTTATGTACCTCTCACAGGGAGAAACATTTATCTGGATTAAACATCTAAGTCAGAAGCAGACTTTTCCAACAAAGTACTTTGTCAAAGGATGTAAAGTTCATGCATAATCCCTTGATTTTTCCCTCAGTTCTTGGTTATTGGTGTGTACTATGTATCTGCAGCTGTACTGCTACACGAGATGCACCGTGCTTGTTAAACAAGGAAAGAACACTTCAACTATAACTCAAGTCAAAGTGAGAGGATGTCTGACTTACAAGACTGAATGATTTGATTTTATTGCTTTTGTCTTGTTTTATACTGAACTTTTAATACAGAGTAGCGTATGCAATAATTCCCTGAACCAAGTTTGAAAAGAGAATTCCCGTCATAGCAAAACAGCCATAGAAGAGTGAAGATTTTTGTTTCTGGTGACATTCATGCCATAGGAAAAATTTCGTGGTCATAAACAAAACAATGTGTGTTGTCCAGTGTTGGTTTTTAATTACAGTTCTGATAAGAAATCAAGTCTCTTAATTTGAAATGTGACAGTTTTATGGGCACCGTGGAAGAGTGCATCTCCATTCTTAAAAACTCACTTGTGTGCTGTTTCTTAAAACTTGGGAACTGTGTCTTAAAATTAAAATGCAAGTAGTTAGGATGAGCAGCTTCCTACGTGCAGACATCGTCACTGTCTCAATTCTTACTAATTAAGGCTGTCTTCTATTTTCATAGAAGGTGGCTGATGTTTGTCAGTTGCTTGAGACAATAATGCCTATTGTTGTCATTAGCCCAAGTTTTCACCTGCCGCTTTTTTTCCAGTAGTGTGCAACTTGCCGAATTCTTACAACTGGATTTGGAATCTTCCAAAGTACCTTCATGAACTTCAGCTGAGGGAGAACAGGAGTTGGAAGTTTTCTTTTTACTGCTCTCGTTTGCCCTGAATTATTAGCCAACAAATTACACTCCTTTGGCCTAAAAGGCTGTGAGGATAACAAAACTCACTGAATTCATGACAGTGACAGTGCTTTCGAGCATATGGCTTTAGACTCATTAGTCTTCCTGTCCAATTCTGCTGGTGTTCTGTGCTGAGCTTGCGGAGTCCTGACGGAGCGGGACTTCCTCGTGACTGCGCTGCTCTTGAGAGCAGAGGTGGCTTTTGCGTGCTTTTACTCCTCGAAGGCACAGGCACTGTGGAGAGGAAAGCATCCTGATGGGAAGAGGGAACTGGACAGGGAGCAGCGAGTGAAATGCATGGGCGAGTGTGAGTTATGTAGCGGGGAAACACTTTAAGGTTAAGACTTCCATCTTTAAAATCACTTCCATGTTCTCGGTGGTTTCTCTCCTGTCAGCACTTCGCTATGAAAACTAAATGCATATAAGTATTCAAGGGCTAGAAAATGGCAAAATTGGTGCTTTCCACAGTTCCAATTAACAGCTGTATACTGGTGGGTTGATGCCATTACCATCCTGGTTTTTTTTTTTTCCCAGAGGATGCTATCTTGTTTACTAAATGATTAATTGGGCCCTGTTAATGCTCCTCCTCCGTCTCTCTGTGCCGGATCGTCGGTCACAGAGTCCACCAAAGAGAACTGTGGTATGATGGGATGAAAACCTGGAAGTGTTTGGTGTAACCCTCGGATTATCCAAAGGAGCTGTGAACTAGCAGCTGGATTACTGAAGATAGTTGACTCTCTTTAAGGGTCCAGGGTCTGCAATGCTAAAATCTCACGCACGCCTCATGATCTGAAGACTATAACGGAAATAAAAGTATTTTAAGTATAAATTTTGTTAAGAACTTGGAAAGTTTCCCAAGAAATCTTAACACGGTTATTCAGCTGTCAGATTCTCTGTAAACTGGAGTGGAAGACGTAGGTTACATGTAATAGACTTTTTAGTGTGATTTCATATGTTTTTAAAGCAAACTGTTCTGTTTTGTGTTGTCCCACATCCTGTTCCCCTTCCCCCCCTTCTGATAAATGTGTTTTGGCTTTCTAGAAAGAGCAGCCTTTGATAAGATAGAATACTTATTTTTGAATCTTTAAAGAATTTTATTTTGTAAAGTATTTCAGCATCCATTGAACAGAATGCAGCTGGTAAATATAAATTTTTTTGGGTACAAATTGTGTCTGATCTATAGAGTTCCCATGCCCTTTCTCACACTTGTTTGCACCCTCTTTGCAGTTTGAAATGTCCGGCTCTCCTGTCCATTATGGATTTTCCCTGTCAGCAAGATCCTTTGCTGCATGTAGCATTGAATTGAAGCTTTGAACTTGAAGCTTCTCCAATGAAGACCAAATAGTCCAAAAAGTACGTAAAACACTAGGGAGGGCTGACAAAGTTTAATCGCCTTTTATTAAGACCCGGAGTTTTCAGTCCTTCAAAAACAAGCTTCAGAAGCTGTTGAAAACTTTTGACTTGTAAAATTTTGATGAGGACCATCTGAAAAACATTTCTCTGTCAGACCTTCATAGCGCTGATTTTTCAGCGTATGAAACTTGCACTTGGTCTAAAAATGTTTTTGCTGTTACCTATGAAGTGTTTGAGAAAAGCGTGCATGTGTTTCATTCCAGGTCAGCACACAGGTATTTTGTTCAAAACATGTTATTAATCTACTTGGAGAAAAACAAAGAAAAGGGGTATAACTTTTTTTCCGTAAGTGGAGTATTTTTTTAAGATTAAAGCTATTAAAGTCAACTTGTGACAGCATCATTGTGACAGAAAGTATGTTTATTGTGCTCCCATTATTCTTTGGAATCTCTAACAGCTGGCAAACTGTATTTACCTCGCAATAGCAAAAGTTAAGATGCGTGAACCTGACCTGCCTTGTTTTTACTATCCCCCCCCCCATTTAGTTCTGTTTTCAGGAGCAGTGAGGGGATAGAATTAGTATCCCCATGCCTCAAAAGGTGATATATGGGCCGGCTAATACAAAAATATTGGATCTTACAGAAGTCTGTAGCAGAGCTGAGTGAAGTCTCGGGTTTTTTGTGGTGCTTTCTGCAAAAACCCAACCCAAACCCCTCCGTGAAAGCAACCGCAGCGATGACAAAAACGGGGACCTGAAGCACCTATTTTGTGCGCAGGGAGGCAGAGGATGGGAAGGGCGTGCCATGCCCGTTTTCCTGGTGAAGACTGTGCCTGAGCAGACGGTTCTCAACAAGGCTTCAGCTCTCCGTGTACCTGGTGTGGATGAATTCCCAACCCACCTTTGTTACATTCCGGGAACTCCCCGGAGATGGGAGCAAGACTCGGGACGAGGACGTGACAGGAGGATGTGACAGAAGGACCTGCAGCACTCCCCGCTAGCGCGGTCAGAACGTAAGGCAGCCGAAGCTAAACCTAATTGCTTGTAATTTAAAAAATAAATAAATAAAGGCCGGGCTGTTGTTGGACAGCTGAGGGGGTGTCCTGAAAGCCACGCTAGTGACGGTGTGTGTGGAAGGGGGACAAGGATAACAGCAGTGGAGCCGGCGGTAGGAAGCCTCAGCGCTTCCCGTCGGGTAAAGCCGGCCCCCAGCCCCACGTTCGCTGTTTTCCTGGTGGGCCGAGGGGAATAACGAGCGCTGGCTCGGCCCGCCCCGACCTGCCCGCGGCCCCGCTCCATCCCGCGGCCATGGCGGCGCCAGCCTTTCCCGCCGCGCAGGAGAGCTCTCGCCTCAGCCCGGCGCATGCGCAGATGGCGGCGGCGGCGGCCATGGCGGTGAGGCGGGCCGGGGGGTGAGCGCATGCTCCGGCCTGGCGGGAGGTAGCGGCGTTTCGGCGGCGGCCGATTCGCTGCTGCGCCAGGCCGCGGCGCTCCCGCCCCCGCCCGGCGGCGCTGCGCTCCGCCATGAGGCCNGGGGGGCCGGGAGTGGGCCCGGCGGGCCGCAGGGGGGGCCCGGGCGGCGGTAGGGCGGCCCGCTCCCTTCTGCCTCTTCCCCCCCACCCGCCTCATCGCAACAACTTCTTCCCAGGGGCGGTTTTCTCTTCAAAACGGCTATTCACCACCGCGCCCCCCCCATTTTTGAGGGGCCCGTTCCCATTTTTTGTAGAAGTACTGGCTCTGCCGAGCGTGTTTTTTACCTGATGACACGCCTGGCGCTCTTCAGCCGCCCGCCCGCCGGTGTTTCGGGTCTCTGGAAAATCCTTTTCGGCAAAAAGCGGCTTCCTGGGGCGTTATGTCGGGCTGCGGTAACCAAACAGCTGCGGGGAGCTCTCCCCCTGGAGGGCCGGCCGGGAGCGCTCCCCCCCCAGCCCGGGCGGTGTTTTGGTGGCCAGACGCGGTGTTTCTCCCCGGGGGACACGGGGACACGGCCCTGCTGGCGCTTGCTGCAGGGAGGAGGCCGGTGTGTGNTTCTCACTAGGTGAAAGAACCGCGAAACTGATGATGATGATAAATGCTTTATTTTTGGGGACTACCTGAAAAACTTGTTTGCCTGGCTACGAATGCCCTCCTTCTGCATATTGCAAGCCCAGCAGTTGATAGGGTGAAAGCCAGGGTATTTTAGAAACGGAAAGCAGTGGCATCTCTGAAGTCCAGCAGACTTTTGGTGTATAAATACATAGATGAGGTAAAGGAAAGTCTACTGCTGTTCTGAAAAACACACTGTCTTTTTGTTACTTGGTGGAAGTTTATCTGTAGCATTTATTTGGCATAATTTAGTAGTATTTCTGGAGACAAAGGAGCCTTGCTGCCTCTAGATGATGATTCTTCTCTCAGAGTTGGGTGAGACTACAGGCAAGAAGCTGCTGGTGCTTATGACATCTTGGGGGGGGGAAGCAGGAGCGGATTCAACCCAAGAGTAGATACTTGCAAAAGCAAGGAAGAGTTTACAACTCCCTTATAGCTTCTCTCTCAAGGAAAAATCATAAGGGAAAAAAGGGAAAAGCCTAATTTAGTTGAGCTGGCGAAAAGAGGGAGGAGCGAGATAATAGAAACACACCCTGGCATGTGTTTGTGAGAACCTGGAGGGAAAATTCCCTTTCCCTTTCCCACCCTTGTTTTTTTGGAACGCTTGCCGTCTCCAGTTTGGGATCTTCTCAAACAAATCACCGGTGCTTAAACGTTTAGCTTACAAGCGTGGTCCTGTTGCTGAGAAGCGGGTTTGCTTAGTCTTATCAAGTAGCTATGGGAATGTTATGGCGAATATTGTGCTGCTGTCCCTGTTGAACTTGTGTGGGACAGTATACAGAAGGACAGTCCCTGAAATTTGTAGGTATGTTATGTTAAAGTAAGTTACAGAAAAGTGTCTTGATATGAGCTTCCTTATTTCAGGAGCTTGTTTGTGGGTATGCTGCTTGAGCAACTTTAACTGCTCTTAGAAACTTTTTCTTTCAGGAGTTTGTAGTTTGGTTTTTTTTTCTATATCATAGTAAAACTGGAATTTAAGGCAGTGCTGATAAATGAAGTAGACCCCTTTTGCGTGCCCTGTTCATAAGCATATCAGTTGCTGGCAGCACTCCGTTAACTTGTTTTGACTTGTAACGTGTTGTTATCCACATGAACTACATCATCTTCTTTAAATCACACTTAAACACGGGGTTAATTCATTGTGTGCATGTTGCCCAGCAGTAACATGCTGCACATTTAAATATGATTCTGTGGTTTTGCTGCTATCTTGCCTGGTAGGTTTTGAAGACTTGCTGCTGTATTAGCCATTCCTGTTTATCTGACATAATATGCATTGATATCAACTATTAATTTTTTTCTATTTTTTTTTTTCTTCCCCCCCGCAGGAGGTAACGGCTAGTAGCCGCCACTATGTTGATAGATTATTTGACCTCGATCCTCAGAAAGTCCTGCAAGGTGTCATGTAAGTTATCAGAAACGCACTTGGGCTGTTGGTTGTGCACAGGCTAGGTTTACTTGAATTCCACTGGAGTTGTATGTCAAGGGCAAGAAGCTCTTCCTATCTTTTTTTTTTTTTTTTTGANGGGGAGGGGGGGGGCTGGCAGCCGCCACCGGTGTCCCCTCCGTGGGGAAAGGCGGGGGGAAGCGGAGCAGCCCGTACTGGTTGCCCAGTCCTGCGCTGGGATGAGCAACGCTAAAGGTATGGCGTGGGTACTGCTTGAAAAGCCGAGGTGTTGGGTTNAGTTTATCTGTAGCATTTATTTGGCATAATTTAGTAGTATTTCTGGAGACAAAGGAGCCTTGCTGCCTCTAGATGATGATTCTTCTCTCAGAGTTGGGTGAGACTACAGGCAAGAAGCTGCTGGTGCTTATGACATCTTGGGGGGGGGAAGCAGGAGCGGATTCAACCCAAGAGTAGATACTTGCAAAAGCAAGGAAGAGTTTACAACTCCCTTATAGCTTCTCTCTCAAGGAAAAATCATAAGGGAAAAAAGGGAAAAGCCTAATTTAGTTGAGCTGGCGAAAAGAGGGAGGAGCGAGATAATAGAAACACACCCTGGCATGTGTTTGTGAGAACCTGGAGGGAAAATTCCCTTTCCCTT
This sequence comes from Chionis minor, assembly GCA_013398295.1. Taxonomy (NCBI): domain Eukaryota; kingdom Metazoa; phylum Chordata; class Aves; order Charadriiformes; family Chionidae; genus Chionis; species Chionis minor. Next base: position 422,790 of record VZSF01002047.1, on the reverse strand, counting down.
TCCCACCCTTGTTTTTTTGGAACGCTTGCCGTCTCCAGTTTGGGATCTTCTCAAACAAATCACCGGTGCTTAAACGTTTAGCTTACAAGCGTGGTCCTGTTGCTGAGAAGCGGGTTTGCTTAGTCTTATCAAGTAGCTATGGGAATGTTATGGCGAATATTGTGCTGCTGTCCCTGTTGAACTTGTGTGGGACAGTATACAGAAGGACAGTCCCTGAAATTTGTAGGTATGTTATGTTAAAGTAAGTTACAGAAAAGTGTCTTGATATGAGCTTCCTTATTTCAGGAGCTTGTTTGTGGGTATGCTGCTTGAGCAACTTTAACTGCTCTTAGAAACTTTTTCTTTCAGGAGTTTGTAGTTTGGTTTTTTTTTCTATATCATAGTAAAACTGGAATTTAAGGCAGTGCTGATAAATGAAGTAGACCCCTTTTGCGTGCCCTGTTCATAAGCATATCAGTTGCTGGCAGCACTCCGTTAACTTGTTTTGACTTGTAACGTGTTGTTATCCACATGAACTACATCATCTTCTTTAAATCACACTTAAACACGGGGTTAATTCATTGTGTGCATGTTGCCCAGCAGTAACATGCTGCACATTTAAATATGATTCTGTGGTTTTGCTGCTATCTTGCCTGGTAGGTTTTGAAGACTTGCTGCTGTATTAGCCATTCCTGTTTATCTGACATAATATGCATTGATATCAACTATTAATTTTTTTCTATTTTTTTTTTTCTTCCCCCCCGCAGGAGGTAACGGCTAGTAGCCGCCACTATGTTGATAGATTATTTGACCTCGATCCTCAGAAAGTCCTGCAAGGTGTCATGTAAGTTATCAGAAACGCACTTGGGCTGTTGGTTGTGCACAGGCTAGGTTTACTTGAATTCCACTGGAGTTGTATGTCAAGGGCAAGAAGCTCTTCCTATCTTTTTTTTTTTTTTTTTGAGAAATCTTGTTGGAAAATTTTAATGCAAACATGGTAGTATTGTTTTAGCAGACGATATTCTCTACTGCATATGGTTCATAACGCAGCCTCCCAGTTGCCAGAAATGTGGTTAAACATTCTGTGAGCATTCAAAACATTTTGATACATTTCTTCCTTTTGGCCACCCTTTGCTCTTCTTCCAGATCTGTTGAAACTCTCTTCTCTTATTCCACTGCCAAGTCAGTGTACCTGCTGCTTGCTTTTTCCCCTGCTGCCATGCCTGAGTGTTGGCTTTTTTTTTTTTTTTAATGAGTGGCTTCTATCTCACTGATGGGAACTGTGAGCTGGAAGAAAATGCTTCCACAGAAATTAATTTGGATGCAAATTATATTTCAGTGCTTCTGTTGCATGCCAGTGATAAGGGGTAAGAAAAAGAAAGAGTAGAAGACTTGCTCTGCTGAATAGGTCGTAAAACTAGTGCAGAGATCTGGTTGTTTTCTTGCTGTCCTTGGGCTACGAGCTTTCCATTGTAACACAGCAATGTGGCAAACAAGTCCTTGCCCAGGACCGACTTCTGATGGTGAAACCAAACCTTTTCAGGCTTACCTTTTCAGCCACCTGCTGACTGTGGCTATCTAGCAAAACACCAGAAGTCACTGAAGGACCAAGTGAACCAAAAAGCCAGGAATGTTGGTTGTGTTGCTTAGGACAGACTGAGGTGCTTTCCAGTAGCAGACGAGAAAAAATTATTCCAGAAGATGTCCCAGGGGCAACATACCAGCATTTGTGTCCCTTTGAAATACATAAAAAACACAACATATGTAAAACTGTCCTGGAAACTTTATTGATTGAAATATCCCCTTACCTGTATAAAAACTTGTGTTACACCACTGTAACTACATACAAGTTCTTAACTCTTCCCCGTAGGAGAGCCTGGTCTTGCTTCCACCCCTTGGCCTTCTTAGCCCATGACTCCTAAGGGCTGGTGTGATGGCCCCACGCGCAAGGATGTGTCTCATCCTCTTTTCTCCTCGGCAGATGCTCTGAGCCCTGGGTGGCGCTCCCTCCCTGCCCTCCTTTCTTTTCAAAGGCCTGGAACCCACAACCCCTGGTAATCACTTCCCTGTCTTTTGAGGTGTTATTCCCATCTTTTGAAGTATAACTGATTTCCCAGAAGCAAAAGTCTTAGGCAGTATCTTTAACTCAGCTAACATCTGAAATTCGTCATCTTGTCCATGGGTGTCGGTGGATTCTATGCTGAGATGCTTTTCTTGCATTTAAAGACAAGAAAATACCAGTTTATTTCACAATAGCTTTCAATGGGTAGGTTTGAATGGTAAAAACTGTATTTGTGATGCTCTGGTTAAAATCCAGGAGTATAGCATTCCTGACATTGAGCAAATCCTGTGCGGTAGATTTGTTATTTTCCAGTATTGGTGGATGGGTGTGAAACAGTGCCATTTAGAAGAGTGTATATATGAAAATAGAATTTAGAATAGTGAATGCGTAAAAAAAACTTCGGTCAGTCCAAGATTCTCTTTGGGCAGAAGAATCCCACTTTGTCCTTCCTTTGGATTCAGGTACCTGAAGAGGTATTGAAGTTGGAATAAACAGATAGGGTGGAGTGGAAGAGGGCTGATGTTCTACCAGAAGTGTCTGTCAGAAGCTTTACCAGATATTCTGCATACTTCGCTGCAAATCTTTGGTTCCTAAGATGTGCTGGTTTTTTCCTGCATCCTGGCTGGAAGTACTGGGGACCTAGATTTTTTATTTTGATTGGTGGAATTGTACGAATATCAAGGATCAGAAAATAGGCTGTCTTAAGAGGCTTTGTTTCTGCAGATTGTCTTCAGTTACAATAGTCCGTTCTTCATAAGCTATTAAAGATGCTTGAGTGAATAATTTGGGTTTGGGGCTCTTTTTAATTGCATCCTCATAATTTTAATGAAAGCCAACTTCTGAATGAGGTTTGATAAAGGTAAAATACAGCCAAATGCTTCTTGAACTTGAAAATCATGCCAATCCAGTCGTCATCTTGTAACTTGAGAAAGCTTTTAATTACATATTCTGAAAGTATTTAAATGATCAAATCTCTTCTTTTTTTTTTTTTTTCTTTCCCATGAGTTGTCAGAGAGGTTGTGTTCAGAATCTTCTTTTGTCCAGACAGTAAAGGCCTACCTGGCTGGGAGCTTTTTCCTTTTCCTCCTCATGGGAAAACTGAGAAACCATTTTCCTTTTGTCCAGTACTGCTGTATGTGGTTCTGTTGATCTTATTTCAAGATGTTAAGCTTCCTGCAGAACTTTGGTTCACATCATTTCTATCGTCTTCATCTGGGTATTAATAGTAGTTAGGAAGGGGAGAATTGTAAATCATGAATTTCAGTTCAGGATTTGCAAAGTTGAGATTCTTACATGGCTGACTACTACCTTTTCCTGTCCCTGACAGGCAACTATTTGAAGTGTGCAAGGTCCACCTCTTCATACCCACATCTGTACGGCGGGGTGTGCATTTACCTTTCTGTTTACTGTCTTTATAAATGAGCAACCTTACTGTAGTAGTTTTCTTCTGTGAACATAAATTCTACGTTACGGCCGTGCTTATGCTTGAGAGATCTTACAGGTTTGCTTTGTGTCTGCTTTGGTGCTCTTGTAAACCTTTCATCTCCTACGCGCTGTTCTACCCTTCCAATTTTCTCCAATATGCTTTGACTGCGTTCTGCAAGGTCGGCGTTAATGTCAGGTGTGCGGCTATCGAATACGTTTAGTGTTGACAGGGCACAGACTACCTCATCCAGATATTGTGAGGGATTAAATGCTGTGTTCTCTCAGAAGTTCTCTTAAATCTTTTTGCCTTTCCTGGCAGAGGAGCAGAACACAGATAGCTCTGTAAATTTCTGCATTGTTATAAGAGCTTCATTTGTCACAAGATGGTTGCTGCAACATCATCCTGTCCTTTGCAGTGTGGCAGTATTTATTTATTTTTTAAAAACAATTCTGGGTGGTGATCCTTAGACTGTCATTTGCTTTTCACCTGCTCTTAAGCTCAGGACCACATTGTTCAGATGCAAGACTGGTATCTATTTTTGTCCTCTTAATTTATTTGCTAGTCAGGGGCTTTGAGAGACATTTTGTCATGCTTACATTTAGCCTGGTGTCTTCGGAGAGGCACTCTATCGTTCTACGGAGAGCTATGTAATTCCATCTCAAGGGCTGCTTTTGAAAGGAGCATTCTTTCTGACAAATCTGGCTTACTGAAGGTCCCAACTGTTTCTCATCAGGCTGTTCCTCAGCAGTCAGAGGATGTCATCTTTGAAGGCTTGTAAATAATCATCTTTGTGGTGCGCTGAGAATTCCTGTGCTACTGCTGTTTCTGTCCTTTATGGATGTGCTTATCCAGACAGCTGGAGTTACTAGGCAAGCATTTTCCCAACTTGTGTGAGCATTTTATTTCTCAGGAAAAGGAAACAAACGTCCTATAGATATGGCACTTGGTACTGAAGAACCGATTTCAAAGTGTATGTCTACAGTATCTTTCTTTTTCCCAGGGAACATATCTAGTGCTGTGGTGGGAATACTGGTACAGATATATGCAGTAATTTGAGTTAGATATGCTTTTGACACAGTATAATTTTGAGTGTTTGAGAATTAGTGTTGTTGATAAGGAGAGTATATTAGTTGGCATATGGGTAAGGAGGTGCAGACCGCTTTGAATCTGACAGTTATGTTTTTAGGATCCCTGCAGACTTAGACTGACGGTGCTGCAGTGGTTAGTGATTATGCTCAGTGTTTTAAAGACTCAAACGAACATTCTAATACAACCAGGATGTAATTGAGCTTCCCTTTGCAGTAGGTTCTCGGCTGCAAAGTTAGGTATGTGTTAAAAGCTCCTCTAAGGGACAGTGGGCTTGTACTTGCATTCGACTGAAAATGTTAACTGCTTGCTGGTTTCTGCCTTCTTCAAACAGAAGATACCAGAAAAAACACCCCTTGTATTTCAGGTAGTAACACTGCTTTTATGGAACCTAGCTTGTATCTCTTCTGTGGTCAGTTGCTTTGAAATTAATTGGGAAGACCTCAAACAGTGTGTGGTTTTGTTTTGTTTTTTTTACATCCAACCTTTTCCATCTGTTTATTCTTGGATTTGGGGGGAAAAAAAAGAAAGTTCCAGGCATGTGTGTAGATGACTGTATAATAGTGTATTGTATTTCTCAGCTATGGCAATTGGAATGAGAGCATCAGTGCAGTGTTCCGCACGTGCCTGCAGGGAAAGCTGTGTGAAATAGGAGGCAGCTTCATGGAGTGGGAAGAGAAGAAATTCCCATCTCAGTTCTATTGGAGCAACAGGTATTCCTTTCAGACAGTTATGAAGAGGCTGCTTCTGCCTCTTGTTCTTCATATCCTGTTGAACAAACCTTCTTTAAGACTAAATAGTGGACAGCATTTGCTTTCACATTGTGCATCCCGAACATATGCAGTCACATTGCAGTCTCTCGGTGGGTGCTTCTGAACGTAAGTTTTCTGCAGGAGCTACGTTTTGTTCTTTGCGTATTCCCTTGCTTCTGTTTTTGCTAGAATGGCCCTGTGGAAACAGAGCTGTCCTTAGAGGATTGTTCCTGTTCTACTTTTCCTCTGTACCTTTTTGATCGATTCTGTTATTTCCTAGACAGTACTCTGTGGTAGACGCCATGTTCTTTCAGATACATTAGGGAACTTAGAGGTCTAATTGGCTAAGAACAAGTGATGCGATTTTTTGAAGGATTGTTTTTGTGTGGTGTCATTCGCATGTTGAGGGAAGAGGCTCCCGAGTCTCTTCTGTTGAGACTTCCTGAACTGCAGGATAGGCTCTTTGTGGCTCGGAAGTGGAAAGCTTGTTCTTTAGGCTGCAGAATCTCACAGAAAAGTGAGCGGGTTCAGGTGACACTGAGGGGGTGCTGGGAGCACCCCAGGAGGTAAGTTGAGGTATCGAATAGCTATACAAGTTTTCAGAGTCACAGAAGATGAAATTGAAAGGCCCCAGACATCATTTGAGAATTAAGTAGTGCTCCGTGAATATTTCAGTGTAATAATGGTTTTCAATGTGATGGGTTTTGTAGAGTCAGATGGAAGAGTAGTGTAGATACAAAGGGAAGAGAGGAAGATGCAGCAGGAAGAAAAGTGTGTTCCTGTCATAGAGTAAGATACTCTTTCACTCTCTTGTGCTTTCTTTATAATGCAGCAAAAGGTAAATAATGCATAATACTATTTTTAGCAAGTAAGCTGTTACGTATTGTAACTCCTGGTCTAATATTCAGAGGTGGGCTAAACTTTAGGGAATTAAGTATACCTATTGCATTTGGCTAGCAGGCTTCGCCCTAAGAGGGTTGTTTAGTATTTCAAGCCCTGCAGTTGCCACTCTGGGAGGGAGGATTGATCATTAATGAATCCGCTTCAGTGCTGCCTTTCAGAAGGGCATGAAGGCACTTTTCTTCAAAACCCCTCTCTCGGTGCCACCCTCAGAGTAGTGCTACTATTGCTGTGATGATTTCAGGCTGTAAGGAGGATGAGAGAGCAGAAACAACTTCTGTCAGCCTGGCTGACCCAGCTGGAGAAAATCAAGCAAGCATTGGTCACGAAAGTCTTGAGGTCTGAGTGAGAAGTGGTGAACTTCAAGCTGAGCACAGTTGAATACGCTGAGGTCATTCAGAGTTTAACTTGACTTTATGGAGCTGTTAGACAAATGCAGAGGAGAGGTGGTTGCCTGGAAGGGAGGGCAAAAGGAAAATGCAGCAGGCAGCTGAGGGAGAAATAGTTGTTATGCCCTTTGGGGGTGCGTGGGGGGTGTTACTCATACTGAACTGAAGGTTGGGCCGCGTGGATGTGTGCCACCAAATCAGCAATGCTACTGAGTTTGTGATTCTTAACATAGAGTTTGGGTTTTTACTTTTTTTTTGGTTCTAAGCTGCCAGTTGAAATTGATCAGAATCAGCATTAAAAAAAAAAGCAGAGTTTATTTACTTTCCAAAACAAGCTCATTTTCAGTTTGCAGTATAGGACTGTGTACTTCTAGGCTAGCTCCCTGTGAAGGGTTGGCATTTCTTGTCACATTCAAAGGGCAGAACTCTGTTTACCAATTAATTTGTCTGCCAGATGATTAAAACGATTTCAGTATGTATGCTGTATCGCTGGTGCTGAACTGGTAATTTAAATGTGTTGACATTTTTTATTTTTATGTTTTCTTTGGGAAATGTAAAGTAGCAGGAAAGCTAGCTGGTAAAATTACTTGCTAAAACATACTTTGAACATGCATTGTCTGAAATGTGCAGTAACTCCCCCATATGTAGAAGGAGGGAATTTATTTAGGTATAGATAAATGATGAAGTTTTTGTCCTAGTGAGCCCTTACTAACACCCATTTGAAAAATGAAATTTAGGCATGACTAAAGGATATGGAGTCCAGTACATCATCTCAGTTGATAGCTATTTGGAGCTAAAAATCTGAGGGTATACTTTCGTGTCAGAAAGGCTTTAGAGCATTATAACCTAATGGGTAGTAGCTATGTCAAATTAACAGGTTTTGGTGATCCTTCAGTGATTGCTGGCCTAAGGTGAAGTGGACAGCGTGTCATGCAATATTCTGAGCTCACATCTGAGCACAACTAAGCAGGTGCTGGAAGGCCATTTCAAGGTATTTTTTTAGACTGAATGAAACTTAAGAGTTGTCTGTGTGAATGACTTGTAGTGGACAACATTCTTTGTATGATCAGTGGTGGGGCTTAAAATGGTAGAATGGACAAAAATAACTTCAAATCAAGAGACAGTGAATGAAAAATAGCGCTAGAAAACTATAGTGTTACAGGATGCCTCTTTGCGTAATGAAATTTCATTTAACTTTTGCTTCAACTGTGGGATATACTGCTGAATGCAGTACTTCATCCTCCAGGAGAAATATCCTTGGGGGGAGATAGACATTTAAAAAAAAAAAAAAGGTGACATAGTTACTTATATTTGATAGTTTAGGTCATTCTTCTGAAGCAACAGTGGTGAAGGCTCTTCTTTTCGTGTGATTTGGCTGTTTCGGGGTAGCTGTGAAACCAGCATTTTGCTGATCTGGTGTCACACAGCAGGAGATCTCTGTTTATGAATGCTGCTGAGCTGCATCTGTTTTCCCCGCACCTCTCTTTGGATAATTCTTTGTTGTTACAACCTAGTTTATTTAAATAGCAGATTGATGCTGAAACTGAAATGCTGGTAATACAGAGCTCTAGCTATATATGGTTTGTGTGGTGTGTTTGGTTTTTTTTTTTAGTTTAAAAAGTTTACATGATAAAAGCTAGCTAAACTCCCATCCTCCACTGACTTCAAGCATTTTAACTTTGAGCTACATCGTTCTTAAGGTTGAGTAGGCCATTTTTCTATTGATTAGTGGTCTCATGCAACTTGTAGCACAATTTCCAGACTCGGTGCGAAGGATGAGGCAATAAAACATGCTTGAGAGAGAGCTGGGAAAAGCAGCGTCTGCCATTTTGTCCATTAGCCTAGAGGCTGGAAAGGGACTTGAGTTGGAACTGCAACCAAAGGCATGGAGAGCTTACGTTGTGAAGCTTGATGTAGAAGGCTAGCGTGTGAAATGACTGATGTGAGCCCTTATGTGGAAATAAGGATTTGATACGAGAGGTTTCTTCAGTCTGTCACGCACAGAGCAAGATAAGCACTGGAAACGGGGATAGATTCAGGGTAGGAATAAAGTATAAATATTTCTAGCTATAGGTATGGATCATTGAAACACCTTGCCTTTCTGTTTGGTAGGCTTTCCGTGGCAAGAAAACTTATGACAAGGTAAGTCACCTCTCCAAAGAGGATGCTTCAGATAGGAGCTCGAGTGGTTTCGGTGGTGGTGTGATATGGAGAAGGTGGATTAAACGATGACTTTTAACATTATACATGTTAAATTCTGTTGTTCGGTGTTGCTGTAATTACAGCCGTATGCTGTCTTCCTACAGCACTTTGATTTTATGCAGTGTCTGAGAGTACAGATTTGAGATGGGGAACAACCATGGATTGAGGGTTTCCTTGTCTAAACATTGAGTTTGTTTAGTTTGCACTGTATGTTAATTGTGTAACAGTTTCTAAGTGTTAAACAAGTTGAGTAACAGTGTCTGTATGTGCTACTTTGTTCTTTCATGTAAAACAGTTTTTTTCTTTGCATCAACTGATATTTTTGAATGGGATTAGAAGTTTTAACTTTTCTTCCCAACCTGATGATTAACCTTAAAATTAAACTCATTTCTGATTTCTGTGGTTTGCTTGAGTTGGCAGGAGTTTTTAACATTTTATTCACTTGGTTGGACCAGTAATCATGTTTGTACAAACATGCTCCCTGCTGAAGGGATAGAAAACAACTCACTTGTTGGGTAATTAACAGATATTCAGGCCGTAGTAATGTCCATCTTAGAAATTAATTCTCTCAGAATAACGATGGACGTATTTTAGCGTGCAAAATTTGTCATTAATTCCTGTTGTTGATTGTTTTGCATTTGTCCATAAAAATGGGAGAGTGGGAGAAAGGGAGAAGGAAAGAGAGGCAAAAGCTATAGAAAGCATAATTGTTAAAACTTTGACTCCACAGTTAGTTTCTGACTCGAGTCTAGCCAGTCCGGGTACCGTTTGCTTACGCGATACTGAAACTTAGAAACTCTCCTGCAGTTGGGACAGACAGTTTTTTATTTGAGCTGTGTCCTTGTATCCTCTACGACTACCTCAGCTTTTTAGAAACTTGCTTTATGAGTTTTTGAAAACCTTCTCAGAATGATGCTTTGCGTCATTCTATTGTTTGTAATTTTGATCAGCCTCTGGTAGATAAATCTGGTCTGACAGTGCATTGTTTTGGATGCTTCCTCTGTGCATAATTGTCTCGGAATCTCTTGTAACTATTTCATACTAAAAGTGAAAGCATTGGCTTGAAGTGTCTAGGAGTACTTTTCCTTCTGTGATTGTTCATCTCATGTTTGATATCCTTCTCTGTCTAGGAACCTCTTAAATATGTCTTGCCTCCTCTGTTTGCAAAAGATGTAAGATGAGAAAATAGCACGCGAGCTGTTACTTCCGCCTCTTCTGTGGAGTTCCTATTGCTGCTTCCCTGTCAAGTCACTCCAGCTTGTTTCAAGATCTTTTATGTTGCTTTGCTGGAAGGTGACACAGGAAAGCTCCAGGGTTTTCTTCAGAATTTTAAGATTTCTTAGGTTTATACTTGATTTACTGTATTTAAAAGTGTAGGTAAACCCAAATTCTCGCTGAGGATTCTGTTTATCCGTGTTTCTTTCTCTCATGATCCTTTTTGCAGAAGAAGTGCAGGTATTGGGGCTTGTTGGGAATGTTCATTCTCAACTGGGAAGTTAGCTCACACCGGTTCGGAGAACTGCATGCTAGCCAGCAGACGTTTCTGGTGGTTTTGTGGGAGGAGTCCCAAACTTAGAATTAACTTCATGAAGGTGTGGAACTTCAATAATTTCTGCTTCAGACAAAGTTTAGCACCTGAAGTTGCTTCTACGATAATAATTTATATTGACAGAATAGAATGCTAATTTTCTCAGGACTTAAGACATTTCATAATACTAACTTTTTTGGTTAGGAATCATTACAATTTGAAGGGCATATTTTACTTGCTGATTGTTATATTTAATTTTGCTTCTTGCTTATCTGAAGTGGGCTATATTTGGTGCCTTTAAACAATTGCACATTAAGCATCAGAATAAAAACATTAACTTCATACACGATTGGCATATTAGTTCCTCTTGTAACTCTTGTTGAGCTGCATTTGGATGGAAATTAGATTTTGGTTTTTTAAATGAGTTTAATGTACTCCTAAAATATTTTATTTTAAACACTCATACTGTGCTAATACACTGATGAAACTATCATGCGTTGCATTTTATTTATAGCTAATTAATTGAACCTCTTGCTTCTGGGTTGGAATGTTCCAAAAGATTGTTAGAGCTGATAAACCTCACCTGATAATTTTTTTTTATCCTTTTCTAGGAAAGAAAACAAGTCTTTCTGCTTTTCCAGTCTCTAGTTAGTTTCATAACTTGAAACTGAGTGGTCACAGGATTGAACTGCGGAAACCATATTCTTATTTGTTTAAGAAGCAATAGAAGATGGAAAAGCTGGTGTAGCAATTTAGGAAGCAATATTTCCAAGCGCTTAGCTAGGATCTCTTTGCTGTATTTTATTGTTGGCAGCCTGTATTATTATCCTGCTTGACAGTTTTTTTTCACATAAATTACTTTATTGCATTTTAGTAAATGTAGGCATAAATACCAGCTACCAGATTTTAAACCTGTGCATTAAAATTACTGTAATTCAGGTTATTTTGTTACATGACTTTGAATTTAGTTTGAATCCAAACTGTAAGATTTAATGCACAGGAATAAAAAGAAAAAGAAAACAAAAAACAACCAACCTGCAATGCATCTTAAGACCTCTGTCATATGAAAGCTTCATGGTTTGTCCTTTGGCTCTATAGAAAGCTTCCTTTTAGAGGCTGAGAAGCCCAGTTGTGCTAGAATGTGGTAGGTACATGTGTAATATCTGTGTTTTCTCTCTGAAGCTGCTGACGCTGTGTGCACCTGGCAGTAGGGTTGATAGCTCCAAGCTCTCGGGTAGGTTGGTGATTGGAAAGCCTGTGTATCTCCCTCTTCTGGGTCATGGTCTTCTCATAGATTAAGCCTAGAATCACCACGGGCTATTTGTTCTTTGAAGTTCTCATCTCTTTGTGATTTTGTTTTTGCTATTGTTTCCTTCTTCCTCCTTTCAAGGAGTCCTTTTCACAGTAGGAAATGGGAGCAGTGTGCATGACATTCGGAAGTAAGGTGGGTGTCCAGTTTTGGACTACAAATTACTGAGGTTTCTTTGTTACCTCTTGTAGAAGATAGTGATCTTTACTGTCTTTTCTCCTTGGATGAATCTCATGTCATCTTGGATCTGAAATCAGTCAAGCTCAAACTTGTTGATGTTTTCAAATAAGGGAGTTGCCCCCAGTTTTTCCAAGGTTCATGATTCACCAAGGGCCTGGTAGACTAGGACAACACATGGTACTTCCTTACTTCTTAAGGAGATTAGCTTCTCGCTCAGGAAAATCTCTGTAAAATGTGATGTGGAATCACATAATTATTTTTCATAGTAAGCGGGGGGAAAAAGGTCTACTATTATTCAGCGTTGGGTTATGGCATTTAAAGGATATTCTTGGTTTCCGTATCCACCTGCTTCCTGTGTATTGAATAGGTTCATTTCTGTAGGTGGCAAATTTGAAGATCTAAGTGTGGAATGGAGCTTTGGAGTGCCAAGGCACACAAACATGGTGATCTGAGTCCTGTCTCTGACGGTTTTTGATCCCCTTACCTATTTGAAGGTATTTTACTTGCCTGCAGGTTGAAGTGGTCGAATGTACATGTGTTGGATTTGTCAGAAATCTCAAGCTTGTGATATTTCTTGCCTGTCAGCCATGACCTTTCCAAAGAACTTTATGAACCAGGATGGAGAAACTCATCTGAATCATTTACAGATCAGGACTGTGACCTCACTAACTAAACCTCTCAATTTGAGTGTTATGGAACTTGGCCATGTTCCTGCCACTTCTGAAAGGGTCTCTAAATCAAATTCTAATAGGCAGCACTTGTTACATCTTAGATGACTATAAGGTTAGCAAGCCATTCTGTTGTGGAGTTGATGCAGGAGTTGCAAAGGTTTGGTGGTGGTGGGTCTTTCCTTTTTTTTTTAAACCACAAAATAATGTGTAAAATCACCAGAGCAGAGCATTAAAGTATTGCCAAAACCTGTTTGTTAATTCTTCATAGTGCTTGGCAAGTGTCTTCTGTTTAGCTTCTCAAGATGCCTTCGTAGATGGGTGAAACGATGCAGCCTTTCTGACTTGATGACTAAGGAGAACAGGGAGAGGTGGCCTTCTTTAGAAGTCCTGGAGTGGCCTGAGCAATTTAGTACCTGAGTCTAGCATGTCTGTTGGTACAGTTTCCTTTGAGACATCTGATCATTGCTTCTGCCGCTGTTTTTGGACTAACTCTTGTATTCTAAAGACCTTTAAAAATGGCTGGGATACTTCCATATCAAGCGTTCAGCATAGAAACCACTGAAGTGCCGCTTCTGAGTTTGGTGAAATCTTCAGATCTGTTGCTTAAGTTTTTTCGGGCTTCCAGCTTAGGTTGTCTTCTGATCTTCCTCTTCCTCTTCTGCCTCCTGTCTCACGGGGTGAAGTTACCAAACTTAGGGGAGATACAACGGAAAGGTCCGTTGTTTTCTGCTGACACTCAGCTGTGTACAACTGGATGCTGGGTGGGCAGATTCCTGTTCAGTCGAGTGGTTTCCTGACTCTGCCTGTGCTAAGAGATACACAGAGCTGCAGTTCGGTGTTCGGCTGCTTTTGACGCTGTTCCCTTCTTGGAGCCCCAAGATTACTAGCCAAGCTTGAGAAGTTCAACAGCCTCCATTTGCTTAAAATTCCTAGAGCGCTCTTCTGTGGCTGGATAACTGTATGCACGGGGAGAGTGAGTCACGTGGAGAAATACTTCAGGAAGGCAATTACCTTTTACTAATTGGAGTTTATAAAGGTTCTGTTTCTGCCAGATGCTGCCTGCCTTGGCTAAGAAGTTTTTTTTATACCTCTAATGACGGGAGTTTAACTCTTGGGACAGCTGCTTATTGCAGTGGAGTTCACACGTTCAGTGGGTTTGTGAGGACTGTGTAGTGTTCGTGAAGGCCAGGGTGGATCTTAAAGAACAGGGCTACTCCAGATCTCGTAAAATTTGCAGATAGCAGGTGAGAGTGTGATAAAGTAGCAAGAAAATAAGCTAATTTAAAGCAACCACTAAAACTCCCAAATTATTTGAATGAGAATTATGGGCACAGTTGGCCAGTGATTGATTTATCAAATTTGCAATTACTACAATCAATCTAGTTTTGGTTTTTGCTGATAAAGAATTATCTGAATTTGAACTGGTTTTGTTCTCTACTCTTACAAAGGTCCCTACAAGTAGGAAGTTTCCTAGAAATATGCCATCTTGATTTTTGAAACTGCTCATAAGTTGCTAGCTTTCGGTCAAGTTCTCGGGGTGTTCATATATGTTCAATATGTCCGTACGAAAGAAAAAGAAACCTTAAAAAGGTGGTGATGGTTTTTAGGATTTAGTAGCAATTTTCTGAACAATAAGGTTGCAAACCACACATTTTCAAAGGGCTGCTTAGTGTGTGCAACCAGTGTCCTCTTTCCAAAATGCTTCCCTTGTTCCTTTGTCATAGTGTGAATGTATTTAACCTTGCAGTAACTCTGAGACAGGAAAATACTTTTGTTTCCACATTATTCCTGGGATTTTGACATACAGATATTTAGATGTCCTGCTGAAATTCACAAAAGGAAGCCTGTGGTGAAGAGGAGAGTGAAAGCCGGGTCTCTGGAGACTGGTGATAGTTCCTTGTTGTTTTTTTTCTTTTTTTATTTTCCGTTTCACCCCCCCCAACTTGTGTCTTCCTGCATCCAGCAGACTGTTCAGTTAATACTTTAAATTGCCAATGTTTGATTTCCCAACCAATAGTGTTTGGGTTTTTTATTTATTTATTTTAGAAGTCTAGTGAATATATGAGCGCAAAGAATCAGTATATCTAGTTTTCCTCAATAATGAGAGTTCTTCATGTCTGGTGTGCATGCGAGATAGTTTGGGTTTTTGCTTACCTGCCTAAGCTGGGACGGAATGGAATCCCAGAGCTCTGGGGTTATCTGTGGGCTGTGGAAACTGTGCCCTGAAGCACTGCTCGGTCCTGTAGGCGCAGCATGGATGTGTGGAAGGCTACTTGCTAAGCCTTCATGGAAATAGTAAATTCTATAGATTAAGCCCTCAGTACCTCAGCATAATTTACCAGGGTTTGTTTTTCTTTCTGGATTTACAGAGATATGAAAAATGCTGTAATTGGAAACAACAAACAAAAAGCCAACTTGATTGTTTTGGGAGCAGTTCCAAGGTATGTCCTTTGCTACTCTCCTTTTCACTGATTCACAACAGGTCTGGAATAATGATCCTTAGATCACAGGCACTTTTTTGTTTTAACGTTGTTTGTAGTTGACTGCATACTTTCTTTAATGTAACTGAGAGAGACTTGAAATATCTGTTAACCTTGTGTATTACAGAACAGGCTGTTGAGTAATGCTTTTAATTTAAAATTTCATAGAAGTCTCTAAATTAGTCTGGGTGATTTTTATGAAACTTTATCAGCTCAGGAATGAAATCTAATTTCTGACATTGATGATACTAATGACAGATTAAAGTGGTTGTATCTTAATACTGTTCTCGAGCCAATTGCCTGGTGAGTTCACAAGTGAAAATGTGTAAGGTTATGTTAAAAATATAATTTTAAAATATTAAAAAGCATCTGAGATAATTTGCTTGTCTTCTCCACCTGCTTCAGACAATTAAAAAACGTTGATCATACTTTATTGCCGAATTACTGCTTCAGCTGATGTTAACATTTTCTGGATCCTGATTCCACTAGTACAAATTTAACAGGTAACTTTAGCTACTGGATTGCTCACTACAGTTTTCATTTCACCCCTCTTCTCCTTCAGCTTTCTTTCAGCCACGGTTTGCAGCAATGGAGAAGGAAAACATTGAGCACTGCATTACTTGTGCTAGTGATGTGGGACCCAGCTACGATCCTTTTGCTTAAATAGCAACTAGGTCCCAAACCATCCTGCTTGAGAAAGCCTCTTCTGGCTTGTCAAAAAACGTGTTTTATTTGCAGGGAATATCTTCTTATTTACAGACTGAGTTTGTGTCAAGGCTAGCCCTTTAAGTTCGCTAGGGATTAGCTGTTGGGAAACCCCCTCTACAAAACTTGTTGAATTATCTTCCCTTTTGACCAAATATAAACAGGTGAAGAGAAGACCAGATGAAAAGATCGAGGTGGACATTTGTTGAAGATTGTGCAAAGTTTAAGAAATTTTTTTCAGCAAGAGGCCCTAAGGGATTCTTGCGACTACTGTTTATTCTGTGGTTCCCATTTTAAAGGCAACAGATGATCTCCAACGTCCAAATCTAGAATCTGCCTGTTCTCAAATTTTGTAGGACTTCATGTTCACTCAGTTATCTGCTTTCTGCTGTTACTTGTTC
This sequence comes from Chionis minor, assembly GCA_013398295.1. Taxonomy (NCBI): domain Eukaryota; kingdom Metazoa; phylum Chordata; class Aves; order Charadriiformes; family Chionidae; genus Chionis; species Chionis minor. The sequence goes on along the minus strand of VZSF01002047.1, from coordinate 406,720 downwards.
TGTGCCCAGTAATGAAAATCCAGAACTTCTCGGGTTTTGTTGCGGTTTTTTTTTTCTGTTGTTAATGCCTTCTGGCTCTCCCGGTAAATTACATGGTTAACCTATAACTGAATAAATGACTGGGTTTGGAAAATCTTAACAGGTAAACTGTTGCGCTTGTTCTCACTTCAGTACACATTATCCTCAAATCACAGAAAACCTAATAGCAACACTTTTCAGACTGGAGGTATAGATGAAGGTAGATTGGCTGGGTTATTGTAAGAAAACACAGTTCTCACTGGCTAAAGCTTAAGTGTCATCAGGGTGTTGTGGACAGACTTAAATAGGTTATAGACCATTTGGATTAGAGAACTCCTTTTTTTGTTCTCTCTAACAAGGTGGTGGGAATTCATTGGCTTTTTTGACAGTGCCTTCTAATTCCTGAAATGGCCACTGAAGCTGTTAAGAGTATGGAAACCTTTGGAATTCCAATATGCAAAGTCAAACATTTCCCTCAATAACAACAGGAGTAAGCAAACTAGCATTCTTTGTTTTGAGTCTCCTCTGCGAAGTTAACGAGGAGAACAGTTTTCTTTTCCCAGAGTTAGATTGCAGTCTCCCAAGGGAAGCTGATTCTTTTCTGTAATGGCATGAGGATTGCTAAAATTCTTCTGCTGCTGCTTTGTCCTGTGGTTCAGCTTCTGGTTTACTTACTTCTTGCTTCTCTCTTTTTCCCCAAGTGTTCCTCCAGAAAAGACCCTTTAGACCCAGAGAACCCCTTCAGATTTCTGTCACTTAGTGGAAAAGAAAACAGTATGTTCAAATATTAGAACAGACTCATAGGAGGTTTGAAAACAAGTCTAGGAAGTATCTTTTGTTTGAAATTGGGCCAAATACTACTGGTAGGTACGAAGTAACCCTATTATTTTAAAATACTAGACTGCTGCTTGGTCGGAAAGACATGCAAAGTCCTTTGAAGATCTCCATACTGGAAGAAAATGCGGTGGAAAAATGGCTGAATCACTATCATTTCTAGGCCAGTGACCTCCGGAGTCCATGTGCCGACTGCTTAGTGGTGTCATCTTTAGAAAGGGAGATCTATCTATAGCTTAAATGAAATTTTTTTATCCCTTTGAAGTTTAGTCTGACCTGTGGTCGCTTCTTGATTGTTCTGAAGAGGGTGCTAAAAAAAACGAAAGTTGGTTGAAGAAAGCTTGCCGAATTGCCATGTCTGGACTTAAAAACTAAGTAGTGTTAAGAACTGTAAAAGTGTGTACACGAACATGGTCTTAGATGTTAAGAACATAAACGTAGGCAGCCTGTATGTAGATTTTGTTTCTTAAGAAATTATTTTCCTCCATCCCTTCCTGTCTACAGAATCTGAGTTACTCTTTCACGTTCTCGTGGAATGCTGGCCTCGGGCACCTCTGTCAGGACTGCAGAAATTTTACTTTTTGAAACTGTTACTTTTTATTAGCAGTCCCATAAAATAAAATTTCTAAAGTTCAGGGGGGAAAGAAGGGTATTTTAATGCCGTAATATCAAGTTCTTTCAGTGGCAGGCCAATTTAAACCAAAAAGTCAAACTTGCCTGAAAATGGTTTACTACTTGTACTGGCCTTCCATTTTCTAGGTTTTTTCCCTTCTACCCCACAGAAATACTAGCAGAAAATGAGGCGAACTGTGCCAATTATTGGTGTGCCCCTTCACTTGACTGTTTTATAAGAACAAATACTGCAGCTCTTGGGCCTGTGAACATGTCGCACACGTCTTCAGAGTCCAGGCTTTTTGTCAGTTGCTCTTACCTCCTAGACCTCAGGAAAATCACTGCGTCCTCAGTTCAAATATAAATTATTCATTTCTAATTCATCTTGATAGGACTTCTGACTTAACGAAACAGTGTTCATTTAGTAGCGGTTAGGCTGTAGTGCTGCTGCTTCCCAGTCCTCTGAGTTGTAATTTAAGCCCCTTTCTGGAATTTATAATAGACCCTAGAAAAACGCTTGTTTATTCTGGAGCCCAGGTTGACAATCATATTGTCACCGTATTCATTGCCACTTAATAACACCTGAGCCGTAGGGGGACTAAAGACTCTCACTGAAGTGGTTGCCAGGACCACTGGTGGTTTGCCCACCACTTTCTGTGGTGGGCAAAACTTATCCCTCTCAAGCTCTTTCTGAGTTCTGCAGTAAACAGCCTAAAGCCTCTGGCTTACAGAGGTGGAATTGGAGAAGAAAAACATTTGGTGAAATGACGTAAGTTTTTTTGATAACTCTGTTTTGCGAGTCCGTGGACTGCTGTCTGGTACGCTGAAAGATACGGTGGTTTGGAATCCAGTCAACGACTGGGCCTTTCAAGCCTGTGACACGTTTCCTCTCCTCCTCTCCCTTTGTCTGGTGGACGGCAGAGTGTAGAGAAGGCAATGTTCAATTCCAGTCATCAGAGCACAACTTTGCCTTCCTGTATGTTGTGGTTACCTGTAAAAGCTCTGATCTGTGCTGTTTTGTCAAAAGTGTTAGCTGAATCAAGTTATTGCGTATCTAATCATTACTGAGAGTTTAATAGTTAAAGTCTAATCTGCCTCAGAGCTAGTTTCTCATTGAGAGCTTCAGTTATTCCTTTGCTGCAAAATGAATACAGGATCAAATCTTAAACCTAACCATCCAAGACCTTTAACAAAAACACTCGATCATTCTTGTCGCTTACCAAAAATGATTTTCTGACTTCCAGCTGATGGTTCTCCAGAGTCTTAAGGCATAAAGTCAGTTGTTCGGAGCTGTAACGTGGTAGTGTACTTCTTCCCAAAGCTAAAGGCCTATCTCTAGGTAGGTGCACCTCAAAGAACTTTATTTGGTTAATTTTCACCTTTCCCTAGGTCATTTATTAGGGGTTCCGTTTAGCTATTGGGTTGTTTTATTTTTGAATTTCTTCGGAGCACGTTTTAAATGACATGTAGAACAGCTGATGAACTGTTATCCATTCAATTATTTGAAATTTGAATTCTGCAAAGCATACGGTCAGGTTGTTTGTGGAGGTGAAAACTAGTAAGAATTTGCTGGGGTTTTAACTTGATTCTAGGGCCGTGAGCACACCAACGTGGACACCCATGATATTTTATGTTTCAGTTTATTGTTGAACATGGTCAAATTGCTTCAGGCAGCGTTTGTTCTTTTAGAGTTTGCTAAAAAATAAGACTGCTGCTTTGGTAACTGTGTAATTTACTAATAAGGTAATCACTGGAAGGTTCTGCTGCATCCCAAAGTCTGTCAGCTAAGGAAGGGGATTTTATATAGGCTAGTGTCCACATGAAACACAAGAAAAGTATCTGTAGAGAAGGTTTTGTGTGCCGTATTGGGTGGCAAATGCTGGAAAATTGAAACTGATGTACTGATAAGTAGAGGAATTCACGTATTTGTGACAGCGTTTGAAACGTTTGAGTGTGTGTTCCTTTTGTTCCAAGATTTAAAAAGACAACTTAGGATGGTTTTGCATAGCTCACAAGTACCCTGATCAATTCTCTGTTTAAATGCATGGTGTTACAAATTCGTAAATGACCCATGGTGTTGATAATTGATCCGGCATGGAGTTGAGCAGGGGAGCACCCTTACGTACTGAATACTTCTGTACCGGAATGCTGACTGCTGTGAGCAGAGTTAAGGACTTTGGGGTGAAAAACCACTTTGTTGCTTTCATCTTTTGGAGTTACTCAGATAAATGTCAGCTAATGAGTTGTTAGTAACTAGATGTTTACTGTGGAAGATAAGCAGCAAACTCCCTATGTTTGGGTACTTAGGAATAAAGAGGGTTGTGCATGTAGCGAGGTATTTAAAAGATGGGTAGCTGTGGTGCTGAGGGACATGGTTTAGGGGTGGTTTTGGCATAGGTTTATGGTTGGACTCGATCTTAAAGGTCTCTTCCAACCCAAGTGATTCTATGATTCTATGACTTCAGTTTAACACCAAGAAACTTTGTCTGTTAGTTTGTGTCCAGGAAATCGTGGCCTCATGGCTGGAATATTGAGCAACCTGCTCTAGCTGATCCTGCTTTGAGCAGTGGGTTGGACTACCTGACCTACAGAGGTCCCTTCCAACATCGTCTCTTCTGTGATTCTGTAATCTGATTTAACGAAGAGCTGCCTTCTTATATGTCGATTTTAGTGCTCAGTAACAACTCTGTTCTTTTTCTGAAAACCTTTGTTGTTAGAAGCGTGGCTTCTATGGCTTGCACCTCTTCTTTCTGTTGCCTTGGGGTTAGGACTTTGTTACACTAATGAAAATGACTTGGGTGGCTCTGGCCCAGGCGGTGTATGGAAAGGTGCAGATGAAAAGCCAAGTTGATGTAAGAGGTCTCTTCTGACAGAGGCTTATTACGCAGAACCGCCCCTCTGTGCTTCTGATCGTATCCTACTACCGCTTCTTGTGTTGCTGATTGTGTGACTGCACAGAAAACCGCTTCAGCTCAATAATTATAGAAAAACTAACTTTCACAAAGGTGCAAGTGTTGTTCTGTTGAGTTAAAAGAGGGGACGGATGAACATGGACATGAGAGTAAGACTGCGCCATAGTAGTTGAGAAACGTCTGCACATCTACACCTTGCAGTGCTGAGAGGCTGCTGGTGGTGACACTGTGATGAATCTCCAAGACAGTAACTTCAAATGGTTGAACGATTGATGATCCTGCCTTGGAGCAAGGTCAGTGACTAGAGGATCTGTCGAGATTCCTTACAGCTCCAGTTCTGTGATCCTCAGTTCCCAGCGAACTGACCTGCTGACTGTGCAGCCGCTGTAAGGTGTTCCCATCAACTCGTAGTGCGTGACCACTGCTGGTGGTGTTGAGAAGCACGCTAGTTAGCAGTTATGCACATCTTTTGAAACATATAGGATCTCTGGCATGTTACCAACTCTCTTTGAAGAGCTCAGAGGGTACCTTTGGACATAGCATTACTAGGTCTGTTACGCACATTAGCGAGGAATTTTCTTCAGCCTTTGTGGACATCCTTACAAGGGCAGGGCACAGTTGTTTCCTGATGCCTTGTTCCGTTCTTGGCTGCACTTCACTTTGGGGTTTTCTGGGTCCTGTACTCTATAGGGTAGGGATCTGTGCCCAAACCTAGTGGTCTGTGCACTTAGGTGAAGGAGCTTCGTGTGCGATGGTGGTATTTTTAAATACCACCTTCCTTTGCTCTAGAGTGGTGAAAGGGGTGGAGAGCAGAGGCCCTAATAGGCCTCCTGTGGTTGCCCTTGCTTTTTTCTTCAAAGCAAGTCGGGAGTCAGGGCCTGTTTACATAATTCTGTGTCTCTTTATGAGGAATAACCCTTACCGCGAGGGTTATGTGTAACTGGAACAAGGTATTCTTCTAACCCAGCTATGAATACACATGAGTCGAGGCAAATGTTTGCAGTCAGCAGAATCGTGTTAAAGCTGGTTTTGTTAAAAAGCTGTGCAGCCCTCGATCTCTGTCATGCCTTTTCTATTGGCAAAAAAAGTTGTTGTTAATATAAAGCTGTAGTTCTAAATTGTGTATTTTTATTGGAATTTTAAGTTTCAGGTTTAAAAACAGAATGGAAAAGGCAGCTTTGTGATATCTCATGGTAGCTGTTCCTAAGGAACTGTAAGAGTCGAATAAAAAAAATTACTCAAAAACATATTCTTGACATCCTCTTTCATGTGTAGATATTGAATGTTGGGTGGTGATGTCAGAGTGGGAATGTAGTGTAGCTGTTTTGTATACAATGGAGGATTTCAAAATGGAGGTGAATGGGAAGTCAAAACATAGCTTAGTTTTTTGTTTTAAGGTTGCTCAGCATCCTCAGACAAAAACTTTTTAAAATTGGTTTGTCTAAATGGGCAGTAGTTTTTCAGATGGTGGTCATAGTCTGATTCACTGGTGTTTTAACATGGAAAAAATATTCCCACACAGGAATTTCTGGAAGACTTAGAATAAAGTTTGCATGGTGGTGGTTTATAAAGGTAAATGGCATGAACAGTTCAACGATGAATTTATGTAAAAGGCATCAGTCTTGATCAAAGTGGTAAGATGATTGAAGCAAGACTGGATGAAGATGTTGCTTTATGTAATGCCTATTAACACATTTCTTGTGAAACAAAAAGCTTGGATCATCCCCAAAATAGTCTTACTACAACTGACCTAGTCTTCTAAAATATTTGAGCCTGTATCACACTTTAGAATAACGCTAAACTAATTACAGTGCAGTTCACTGTAAGTTAAAAAGGTTTGAGTGTTATTAGTATAAATTTACCTCCGTTTGGCTTCTGGGGTTGTATGTTGATGCCACATATCCTGGTGTAAATGGCTGCAAAGAATGGATACATTTATTTTTTACTAAATGGCTTGTGGAGTGGTCTTGGAGGGTAAAACTAGAATAAAATTAGCTCATACAGAGTGCAGATTTGACAGTTCTAATGCACTGTGGGTGAATGTGAGTGTTTTTATCTAGTAACAAAAAGAAGAAGCCATGCTGTAGCAACTTCAGTGTCCTTCAAGTCACTCTAGAAGTGACTTTAGAGAGCTGGTAACACCTTGGGGTAAGAACTAGGAAGAGGGTTAGCGGAGTGTTACATGCTGAATGAAAGTATTCAGCACTGGCTCAATTACTGTAGTAAGAATTATTTTCAGATGAAACTGATCATTAAAGAGAAAGGTGAGGAAAAACTTGATCATAGTCCTTATTTACTCTTACATGAAAAAGTTGTGGGTTTTTTTTTTTTTAATTCAGACCTTTTAGAACGCAGTAGATATTGTAATGCTCCGTTGGATTTAGTTAAGTGAACAAAAATTAGATTGAATGCGAGTTATGTGATGTATATAGAACAAATCATAGCATATTAATGGAAGTGAATATGTCTAAGGATTAGAAGAAATTACTTGAGCTGTAAGCTGAGACTCCATGTTTTATTCCTAAATGAAAACCTTTCTTTGCAACTTACTTCCCTGCTGCTTGCAGCACTATAATACTGTGGAAGTAGAAGGGGGTTTTTCTCTGTAATCCACATGTCAGTGCACTGTTTGTGTTACTGTCTCCTTTACAGACATTAAAATAGTCGGAACGTTTTCAATAGTATAGTTCAAAGCTGAGTCCTACCATCTTATTTCTGGACTTGACTTTTTTAAAAAAGTGTCAGGTACTATTTAATTTGTGGGAAATTTTTCAGAAGCAGTTGTCTTTGCTTTGTAGGGTTGTTTTTTTTTTTAGCTTGGTAGTAGAGTTAGCCCAGGCCACTTGGATCCAGCTTTTGGAGACTTTGAATGAACTTGTTGCTTTCAGAAGTGTGACTTTGACATCTCAGTTTAGGATACATTTCTTTGACTAACAGTCTCCTATTTTTGAGTCCTCGTGTATAAGAATCCATAACTATTGAATTTGTCACTTCACATATTTTATGGAAATTATTCTGTACTTTTAAAATCATACTTAATTCTTGCTTTGGAAAATTCTGTTGCCAGTGATTGCTTTCTGTTATGCTGTTTGAAAAGTAATGCTTAAAATGCATTAAAAGGAGCAGTTTGTGAAAAGTTTGTATGTTGTCCTGTCTTGTTTGATGTACTCTCCTGCTTTAATTCAGTTTACAGTTTGGGATTGATGCTCACTGAGACTTCGCACGTGTTCACAGGTCAACCTCTATGCATGCATTAACTTTTTATTCAATATTCTGTAAGCCAACAGTAAATAATATGCCTCAGTAGTACCTTCATCTGTATATTCATCACATATGATTCTGTGGTATAGTTTTCAGGCCTCCTTGCAATGAACTGAAAGACAAGCATCTTCCAAGGCAGAATAAGAAATTGTGATCGTTCCAGCAAGTGGCGCATTCATCTGTTTTGCAAGGGGACTCATAATAGTATTTAGATAATCGTGATGGAATTAAAGCTTATTTATTGATATACTTTGATAAAAGGTATCTCAAGAGTCATGGTACTGTAACTTCACTGTTGCCCTGAGCTCTTTTTCCACATGCCTTCTTATGGAGCTTGTTGAAGTGCCGAAAAAGTTCTTTTACTAACAGCTGAGTTTCATCTCCTCCCCAGGTATTTTAAGAACTTCAGAGGGTTTTTTTGGTGACAACTTGTAAGTGGTGTGGAATGTCAAAGAGTAAATTCCTGTTATTTTTAGCCAACCGTGAGGTCTGTGTTCAGACCGGCTTGATGAGGTCTAAATCCTGCAAGTCTGTCTTACAGTGCACAACTGCACCACACCCATCTCAATGATCTTCAAAAGAAGGGAAAATCTGAACTGTTTCATCTTCCTTGCTAAACCACTCTAGTTACCATTTGCTCAGCAGCCACTTTCCTTGAAAGTTTTCTACTTTATCTGGAATATTGCCTGGTTTTCCTAGATGAATCTCTATTAATTGTTCAAAATACTTCATGCCTGCAGCTGACCTTATTTCTGGTTTCTAGGCATAGTTGTTCCTGGAGTTCACTGAAGTAGCTCTGTGGATGGATTTGCTGTCCTTCCTCATTTGGATGTGATTGCCTGGATACTATTGCTGACATCTGAGAAAGCAGCTTTAATCGCTTAATTGCTCTTAGGAGTGCAGGGACAAATGGAAGAAATTGTCTTCTACATAGACATTAGAGGAAGATGTCTTAGAGGACCCTTCTAGAAGCTTGAAAAAGTCCAAATATTGCATTTTAAACTACTTAGCATCAAACCTTGGATTAACGTTTATGAAGATGTTGCAAGATCTTTCCATTAGCTTTATTTAATTTCCCGTCTCATTGTAATGAGTACGGGTTCACAGGCTGCAGAGTGAGTCAACAAGCCTATAAGCACCTTTTTCTTGTTTTAGAGTATCTGTTCTGTGCTTTCGGTGTCTCCTGAAGCACTCAGGCTCTTCAAAAGTGAGTTATGGTGGTTCTAGCAGAGCCTTGTCCCAGTATTTCTGCAGGTTTGGTGGAAGTCGAATGACTGGCTGATAAGGCTGGAGGTAAGGGATGCAGGTTGAGCAGCGACATTGTGTTCTTAAGAAATGGGGACTATGAACAGGACCTTAGTAATTTTTTAAAAAAATATTTCCAAATTCAGATTATGGTCTTCCCTTTTATGTCCTACATGTGCATGCTATTTTTCTGCCTTTTTATCCTTTAAATAGTCATATATGGGAGGAATGTATTACAAACATCTCTGCTGAATTTGTCTATGCTAGACCCTGGAAAGAGCAAACCAGTCCAGAATGTACATTAGTGTGCTATCCCTGTGTTTCTTGTGACCATGGAAGAATGTGGTCTTTGTCCTTCATCTTTAGTAGTAGTTTATTAATGCACAGTTTCATCTTTACTGGTTATATGGCTTCTTCTCACTTGAAACTTTTCATAATTTTATCATTTGTCATTTAACTACTTAATTTTCAATGCTACTTGCTGTCAGTTCTCTCCTTTTAAAGAAAGAAACAGCAAATGTTACAATAAGAATGTCTAGCTCTGTGGGAAACAGTAGTGGTCAGTAATAGCTTGTAAGCGAGGCCTTTCTCACAGGAAGGAGACAGGTGCTGACGGCCAGTTGTCTGCCCCAACGTTCTGGGGTGTTTTTCCCAGTTTCATCCATAAAAACGAACCCGCAGCGTAGGTACGGGTGAGCCTGGATATGTCCTTACTGATACCACCGCTTAAGGCTCCTAACACTAAAGCATTTGAAGGAGCAGACTGAGAAAGCATAATGAAAACAGTAGGAATCAAGTGCTTTAAGTCTTCCTAAAATTACCATATCGTATACTGTATCATTTAAAGTAATTGTAAAAAGTAAATTCTAATAAACTACTTATACCTGAAGCTACATCATTATGGTAACAGACTGAGAACTTTTTATTCTTTGCGCCTCGTGCAGGGATGAAAGATGGTACGTATGTCCTTGCTGATTTCTGTTCTGGACTAGTCTGGGTGGTAGTCAGTATGTTTACTAAATTGCTAAGTCTAATTTAAAGTCAAATCTTTCAGCTTGCTTTTTAAATACCAGGGGAAAAACAAAGCTTAAATTTTGCTGCGCAATAGAGCGGCACAGGTTATAGAAGACGCGTAACTGTTTCTAGCAGTGGAGTTACAAATAGAGCACGTTGAGAACTGTTCTGCAATGTTAGCTTACAAAATATAGGTGTGTGAGTTAGAAGGGTCGAGAAAAGTCAAGACTTTGGTGTTAAACAGCTGTGCAGGTTACTGCAATAAAGTAGTTCATCTTCTGATCTACTCACAGTAATTCCTGTCGAATTATTTTCTACAAGAAGGGATTTTTCGTGGCAATTAGCACAAATCAATCAGACTTAGAACAGTAGATGAGTAGATGAGTATATTTTCTGTGATAGCTCAGTGTCCAGAAAAAACTTCACATCTTTTCAAGGATGAATTTTAGCCAGGATCACTCAGTGAATTTCTACATTACCAAAGAAGCTTCTGCTTCCTGTCTATCCTTACCTGATCTAGAAGGTGGAGAACAAACGCAGCCATCTATAACAATATAGTACTCGTGCAAGGTTATTCTGTCCCGTTCGGGTTGGAAGTGAGATGCTTGTGTTCCTTTGTGATGATTTTGCATAACATTGATTATGTATTTTGCTTCTTTTGTAGTCTTTCAGAAACAGCACTAATCTTTACCTTGGACATAGCGCAGCTGATACTTGGAAGAATACAGTACCAGAATTTGTAGCTTTAGAAACATGTAATTTAATTGCCTTAGGTATAATCTTTGTTCTTTTTCCAGAGCTGGTAATATAGGTACAGTTAATTTTGGGTTGGCACAAATGATGTGTGAGATGCACTTTTGTGGAACAAGTGGTAATCGGAGCCCGTTTTACATACCTTGCTCTGTCAATATTAAAGGGGCCTACAGTAAAATGAAGAGCAAACAGCAGATCAGCTCATCTGGGCCAAAGTGCCTCAGGACCACTAGCTGGTCGCTGTAAGAAATGAGGAGAATTATACAAATTAAAGGCTAATACGTATGCAATACCGAATGCATATAAATTAGTCAGGAATAGATTTAGACAAGAAATGAGAAGAGATTTCTAAACATCAGGAATAAACGGCCTTTCAGAGAAAGCAGATAAGCAGGGACAAAGAACCTGGATGTCTTTGCTAAGTTTGTGGAAGGAGTGGGTTAAAGAAAACAGCAGTGATTCTGGATGTCTGTGCCATTGTGAATGGCCAGTCTGATCCTTTGAATTCGAAGAAAGGAGAAAAGGCATCTGTGATTTTAGGGTTGCTTGCATCTCGCAGGCTAATTTTGTGCCACATTTCACCTGTTTGGTTTGTGTTCAGGAAGAAATGATATTTGATCTCCTCATTATGTGTTTTGGAGCTTTTTGCCACCATGAAATTAGCCACATCTCAGAAAAGGTACACGTGTGCTTTGAGTGATACCAACATCCCTCCGCTTTCTGGCTGCTGGCAAACCTGCATTTAGAGCAAAGCAGATTTCCTAGCAGATTTACAATCAGAAAATATTTCATCCAAATAAATTGTTAGAAAATACTGGGGGTTGATGTTGCTGTTCTCCTTCTCCAAGAACTTGGTAAATTATCTGCTGCCTGGGGTAGTCTGAATGTGCTGCTTATAGGTATTGAAGAGACCTTTGATCTCGTAGCTCTCTCCCGGTGACATGCCATAGTCGTGTCTGTTGGCCTTTTACTTTAGTTTTCAAACGTAGGGGATTCTAGGAAGCAATTTCTGCCTTGCGTAAGTGGGAAACGTTTGGAGCGTGTGTTCAAGGTGCTCTTCTGCATTACTGTCTGTGGTGGAGCTGCTTGCACTTCCTTTGGTGGGCTTTTCTGGTCCCGTGTACCTAAACTGTATTTAGCTACTGTGTTTCCGGTTATTTTTTTTCCTCTTGTCTTTGATTTAGGAAGTCAGCTTTTGGGGCATTTTATTCAAGGACCTGTTTGCCCAGGTAACTACTTCTGTCCCCTTCAGCAGTGGGGTAGATGCTGGCTTTTGGCTCCTTTTTGCTCCTAAAGAAGTCTTCAGTTATTGCTTGGCTTTAGGAGAGACCTTTTCAATCTAGATGTAGCGTGTTACTAAGTTGAGAGTATTTCTGTCTTAGCTCAGTGAATCTAGAAAAGCAGCTGTGTAAGTTGCGTATACAGAGAGAATCGTATCTTGGTATCCAAGTCATCTTCTCTGTTACAGTTTTGCTTAGACCTGTATGTAGTGTGGGAGCCCTCCGTAAGCCGTTTTCATCTTAAGCTTATAAACCGTGTGAATCTTACAGTGATTATCTTTCTGATAATCATTATCTGTACTGATGGGATAGGAATCTGGTTGCTATCTGGGCTCTTTGTGTGAGTCACATTTGGACTGAAAGTGTTCGGTGGCCTCTGCTGCGATTCAGGTGCTACCGATGTAATTTAAAATACGTTCAAAGGGGCTCCTAGGTAGCTTGATGCCGTATAAAGAATCCTAATTGACTGAGACCCAAGGTACACATTTGGCAAGATGTGTTTTGTGCTTGAAGTGATCCTGTTTAGTTACAATTCAGCTGCCTTCCTGCACATAAAGCTTTTATGGGCTTTCCTTATGTGTTCCTATTGGATAATTTCTCAGTGTTTGAAACTCAGGTGACCCTCAGCCCCCATGCTTGTGCTTGGTGATGGAATTATTTTGCAACTGTGACCCAGAAGAAATCCCTGCCAAAGATAACAACCATCACGGCAGCGGTAATAATGTCCCTAGGTGTTAGGGAAGATGATCCATGAGGTTCCCTTTCCCATTGACGTCAAACTGCAGACTCGTTTCCTTTAATTTAAATTTGGGATCTTCCTGGTATGCTGAAAGACCTCATCCCGGATATCAGTACTGTGATGCTACTCTTTTAGAAAAAACAATGTGCTGTATTTCTACTATAACAGCAAGTAAAACCTGTGTAGGAACACACAGTGTGAAAAGGTTCTTGTGAATAAAATGTTCATTTTACGCTTTTGTTCAGTCTTCATCTTTGTGTTAAGGACTTCATCTTCTTTACATAGCAGGATTCAGATTTTATTTTTTTTTACTAGACTTAAAAGTTCTCCTTCATCTGAATTTTCCTCTAAAAATAATTCTGTTTCCAGGTTGCTGTACTTACTTCAGCAAGAAACCTCCAGCACAGAACTGAGAACAGAATGCGCAGTGGTCCTCGGAAGCCTTGCAATGGGTACAGAGAATAACGTCAAATCCCTTCTAGACTGCCATATTATCCCAGCCTTATTGCAAGGTACTTTTCCCTTAATGGATCTATGTTAGTGAATGTTCCTAAAGTACTCAAATAAGCAAAGATAGTGTCAGCAAACTGAATAGTCCCTTTTGTCTCTATTTATAGGATTACTGTCACCAGATTTGAAATTTATTGAAGCTTGCCTGCGGTGTCTCCGTACCATTTTCATCAGTCCTGTAACTCCGGAGGATCTACTATACACAGTAAGTTGCAAGCAGATTACGATGTCCTTTTAAAACCTATGGCATTGTGGGGGTGAGAGGTCTTGTTGTCTGCAGTAGTAATGGGGACTTGTTTGACCAACAACGTTAGCATTTCTCACCTGCGTTTAAGGCATTGGTTCACCTAACATTTATAGCATTGTTTGTTGTTAGATGATTGACAAGGTAGCACATTGATAAAGAAAAAAACTGGACTTTTCAGGCTTGTGTGCAATCTTAAGGAGTAAAAACTGTCTCTAAATGCTATTTACAGATACTATTATCACTATTCCTCACATTTCTCTTATCACTACTATTCCTTACATTTTCATTCCGGAATGGCAATAGGTATGTAAACTTGTTGTTTTCCATGGTCTCAATTTTACTATACACCTATTCTGAATTTCATCTTCTAATTAGTTCCGGCTGATGAAGTCTTTAGGCAGCTCTTCACAGCTTACCCTTGTATTTAGTATGTGTAGATCATCAGCCAGCATTGTCCTCCACTGTTCACTGCCTTTTTTTTCCTCGTAGATTTTTGATTGTTTAGCAAGGGAACCCTCAGTGCAGGTTGTACGTGTGACCGCTGTCAAGGCACCTCTCCTGAGTGATTCGAGAGTTTCCTCTTTGTGTCTCTTTTCCTTCCTTTGATTCCACTTCATTCTCCCAGATTCCCCCGAGTCGGCCTCTAACAGGGGCACCTGCTTCCTGCTCTCAGCATCCACAGTCAGGGCTTTAGGTGATTGTCTCCATTAACAATCCGTTCCTCTTCTGGGGATCAGTGCTCAACAGAGACTATTAATTGCTCCCTATCTGGAGGAGAGATTTGATATCTTGAAGTGAGAGGAAGTGGAAGAGTACGTACAGAAATGTGGGAGAGCCAGTATCGGCATACAGATTACCACTAACGTTGTGGGAACAATATGCTGAAGATACTGGATTTTCTCTTTCATCCTTTGCTTTCTCTGCTGCACAACAGCTCTGCTACCCCATTCCTTATTCAGGCAAATGTGATGTCCCTTAATTAACCATAGCTACAGAAGACAGTCATCTGGTGAGGATGCCCTTGTTCTTTAGTTTCAGCTGCAATACCCATTTTCCAATCTCCTGTTCCAGTTGGACGCCTGGAAGTTAAATATTTTATGACTGTACTTAAGGTCCTGTTTCTGCAAAGTGGCTTCTTTTTTTGCTTCTCTTGTGGGAATACCCAAGCCTATGCTTTGAAAAGTAATGAATGCAGGTCCTTTGAAAAGAAGAAACTTTTTTCCTATCTGTTGGAAGGTATAGCCACAGCCCCCACTGTTGCAAGCTGTGTTTCACAAGGCAGCAGTTGAGAAGTTGTCTTTGCAATTAAAAAAGCAATTATGGGCCTAATGAACACTTTATGGCAGACATTCTGCTTTTCTGACATTGACAATAACAGGAAGAACCTAAAGTTCTCCCTTCCTCTCTGTTTCTGATCACATCGGCTTCAGGGAGACCATCACCGTTTTCCATATAGCTTCAGACCTGGGATGAATAAAAGGGCTTATTCAGCAGCCTCTCGAGTTCTGCCTTTATCAGGTCCTGTTTTGAAAGGAAAGAGACAAAGTTTGTCAGTGGCTTTTCATTCTTGTCCAGCAGTTCTGGAAAAGACTTCTGAAAAGCTGGTTCCTGAGTTGTATCTGAGATGGAAACTTTTCCCAGCACTTCTTTGTGTTTTGACTGCATGGAGGAATGCTGTCTCTCAAACCTTGGCCAGGACTTATTTCCAAGACAAGATACTATGACTTAGTTCAGTGTCTCCAAGGTTGTTACACTCACTCTAGAGCTTTCAGAGGACCTCTCAGTTAAGATCCGGGATACCCAAGTGCTTTAAAGAGAGTGGCTTAAAATATGTCTTTCTGTTTGTAATAGGTTTGGGAGAGAGTAAACAGAATCTCACTTAAAAAAACAAAGACACGTCATCCACAGTAACCTGAATGTTTCTCCCAACAGAAATGCTAGGTGTCGGAAACTATATATTTCCTCTTCAACCATTCCTCATCAATAGGAGCTTGAAACATAAACTCCTGGCAGTTTTCAGCAATTGTGTTCAGTTCCAAAGACAGAATAGTTCTTCAGAGGTGGAAACATTTGGGCTGTTCCCATTAGGAACGTAGGAGCTGTGCTGAGAAAATGTGGAGACCCATCCGTGTATGTGTTGAGCTGAAGGAGCACTGAGCTCTCAGAAATGTCGGGCTCTCAGTGTCTGATTGCTGAGCCCTTGCAGCAGAACTGTAAGCTGTCCGCAGCCGTGCTCTGCCAGGTGAACCCCTCTGGTGGAGGCAGCCTTCACTGGAAGGGTGCAGGCTTTGGTGCTGAGACCAGTTTAGTGACCATCCTACATGTGGAAATGAGGAATGACATGGAGTCCCAGGGTGAGAGGTCTGTTGACGTGCAGACTTTTTTTAAATTGAATTGTAAGATTATATCTGGGGGCATTTTGTACAGTGGAACTAGCCAGCTTAATGTAGCTAGGTGTGTTTCAGCCTGCTGAACAGATTCATGCACCAGGTCAAATCCAGTTTGACTCATAGCCCGTTGCTTCAGCTCTCACTCTTCTATTTAAAATAAATTATTTATTTAAAATAAAAGAGTGGATTCAGTGACAGAAACCCTTTCCAGCACGTGGAGGTATTCTGCACGTTTCCTTACGGATGTTCTCAGGGGTGATCCCACTTTCCTTCCTCAGTGGGACCCAGACACAATTTTATTCAGAAATTGCTAGATGTGGCTGCCATGTTGGTCTTGAAGGAAGAGGCAGGTAGCAAGTATGTTCTCTGCTGTGGAAGAGTCCATCCTTACAGGAAGCTTGGAGCACAAAGGCACTGCACAGGATGAATTTTCCCCTGCTGTCGAGACAATGAAGAATGAAATTTCAGAAAACTCACTTTTTCCAACTTACGTGAGGTAAGTGCAAGGCGTTCCTCCTTAGTGTTCAGATTTGAGATGGAAAACCTTACATCATGCGGTGATCGAGCAGGCTTGATGGAGGGGAGGAGGAACAACTCGGAGAACAAGGCTAGCAGGACAGAGCAGGGTATGTTACACTGATTAACAACCGGGTATCCAACGAGCAAGAAAACCACACTGCAAATTGTACGTGTGTTCCACCATCAGTCAGTGATACGTAGCTACTAAAAGAGGAATCGAGCTCATCTTCTAATGCCTTCCTCCTTTCATTTGTCCTGTTTGTGATGGCAGAGCCCGTGCAGCGAGGCTAAACGTTCTCTAATCCGAACTGTTTCCTAAAAATGAGAATTGTAAAATGATGAATTCTAGCGTGGAGAGCTTGAAGTTTTTTGGATGAATGTAGGAATTTCAGTTCTCTGACCTGGAAAAAAAGAATAATAATCCTCCGTTACAAAGAAATGGTTTCGGAATAGGTCTTGCAAAATTTGTTTTAATATTTAAAAGGAATATGAAGAAAGTAGGTAGGTAGTGGGATCCAAGCAGGTAAATGCAACTCTGTTAATTCTCTCTTTCTGCATTCTGTTTGGATGGGCAATAATTTTGTTACAAAACACGTAATGTATAGATATTTGTCTTAAGTTGCCTGGAATAGACAACTTTTTAATGGATTTGTGAATCTCTTTGTTTTATCTGCAAATTTTAAGCGTATACTCAATGTCGCTTACCAGAGTTGCTAGAAAGATCCTTTGTTACTTAGATATCAATATGAAAAAAAATGGAATTATTTAGCCTTATAATGACGCACAATTACTATTCACGTTAAGTGGAAAGTCTGTAATGTCCGCACATCATCTTACTCTTTCTAGATTCTTTTCTGGTAAACATAGCAAAATTGTTAGAGAAGTTGGATATATGTTAGCAGAGTCAAGGGGCAAAATTAACATAACTTGCTCACAAGCATTAAGGAAGCACTCTTGCAACTTTCCAAGAATTTTTAACCTTTTCATACCCACGACATTTCTGATTTGATGGAATAAAATGAGAAAGGCTACAAAAGCGATCTGCAAAGATTCACTTCTCAAATGTATCCTTTTATAGTCCAGAATATCTAATACTACAGTTCTTTATGTATTGGTAGGATTTCAGGGAACCCTTACTCTTTTGATTGCGAGGATTCATTAACCCTTATTATCACATGTACAACACTGTCCCTGGGGTCACAGTGACACCAGAAATGCCCTGTCAGAATGTGTGGTATCGGAACAGCCCAGTCCACAAACACTCAATTAAAACGCTTTTCATCATGTGGTATGAACAGCACCCTACCCAGGAGCTTGCCATTGCGCCGTGATGCCAGTAAAATGTTGTCTTCTGCAAATCACTGTGTGCCATTCTGTTCACATTTCTTTAACTCTACACTAGAGCTTCCAAACAGTTAAAGGCTTGATTTTCTGTCCACTGACATCTTTACCAAAGCTCTCCAATCTATCAAACTGCAGCCAAAAATACTCGGGTGATCAATGCTGTTGAAGTTCTAGGTGCAGCTGAACTATTGCGTGGGGATGGCACTGGCTAGCGCGTGAAATAAGTTTGCTGGCTCCGTTCCTGGTGTTAGATACTGGTACAGAGATGTTACAGAGTCATCTGTGTTGCATAAAAGAGTTTAACGGAATAATTATTTTAATCAAAGATGAAAGCCATAGATTTTTATTCATAGTTTGGGAGTTAAGAAGGATGTGGGAAGATTTATTGCAGTAGAATCTGTGAAAGATAGCATCAGAAATCTTCACTTCTCTAGCTTCAGGTTGTTTTCCAGTGGCTGCTGATACAAAGCTTGCCACCTTGCACTTTTTATGCATTTCAAGTACTTTTTTTTTAGTTAATGAAGAATAATTTAAATGTTATTCTTCTGTATTTTCACTGAAATCTGATTTTCATAAGCAATTCCACCAGTTCAACTTCAAAAATAAAACGAGACACAAATCCTATTTACCAGCCTGAGAAAGGAGGGAAAGTCCTAGAGCCTTTTACAGGACCGCTTTGGAGTTGGCAGCATTATTCAGTATCCAGCTGTGCACTGGTCATGCAATAAAAGTGACAGCTCGTGTAAGTAAATTGTATTCATTGCCTGACAAACATGCAGGTCTGTACCTGCCACTAGGTCTTTGGAGAGCAGAGAGCTGCACAAAGCCGTCCCTAAGAGTTACCTCATTAATGCGAGGGTCAAATCTGCTTGCAAGCTACAGTCACCTATGATTTAGCAAATAAATTAGTTGCTACTTTTCTGGCTTTCTTTTTCTCTCCAAGAACCTGGATGGATATGGATATCTACAAATTCTTATCTAGAATTTCCTGGTTAGCTGAGAGAAAATGTAAGGTAAGGACATACAGTCATAAAGCAACGTATAATAGTAGGTGCTTATAAATTAGAACACAACGTATTTGGGGGAAGAAACCAAAACAAGCCAAACGTGTTTTCTTCCCCTTGTCCCCCCCTCAATCTAGGCTTTCTGCTTGCTGACATCCTCAAAGTTTGCAACGTTCTATAGTTTTCTAGATCACGTAGATAGAAAAACATATTACTAACATCAGGGAACGCAGCGTCTGTGCTTCTTTAATAGTGGCCGT
The DNA here is from genome assembly GCA_013398295.1 of Chionis minor. Classification (NCBI taxonomy): domain Eukaryota; kingdom Metazoa; phylum Chordata; class Aves; order Charadriiformes; family Chionidae; genus Chionis; species Chionis minor. Next base: position 387,778 of record VZSF01002047.1, on the reverse strand, counting down.
TTGGGTCCTTTTCAGCTCGTGGGGATCTCCTCTGGCTGAGGATTACTGGGTCGGTGCAGATTTTTTCGCTTAGCTCACTCTGCATATATTTCTTCAGTTGTGAATTCTTGTACCTCTTATCTTTGGCAAGAGCAATATCTCTGTCCATTTCATTAGACTTTAACTTTTAGACCAACATTTACATTTTTCTAGTTGCACTTCTTGAAATAAGCCAGATTTCGTAGCCAGCGATTTTCCCTGCAGGAGATTTCAGGTCTTGCATCTTACGTTTTGAAGCTTCTTTTTATAAGCTTTACTGCCTCTGAATCCTGAGGAGTCTCTTTTCTCTCCCCATTACCCGCCTGACTCCTTGACTGTTTTGTCTAAGGCGCTCTTTATCACTGATAAGCTTCTTACAGTGTGTGTTTGTGTATGTGTGTGTGTATATATATATGTATGTTGTGTTGAACACTAATGTGGCTTGATATCTTCAGCTGCCTAAGATTTACAGAAAATGGCAAGTATCTGTTTTAATGGATAAAATGCATAAAACCCCAGAGGAATCCTGGGTATATTGTCAGTTTGTTTTGCTTTAACTCAAAGGAGGAGACACTTGGAAGTTTTTTGGGACCTGCTACGACTTTGTAAGATTGTGACATGTTTTTCTCGAGAACAAGGTTGGCCTGTTAGCTGCTTCTGTTTGGTTCCTCGTGGAGAATTGCCTCTCTGCTTGGCATATGCCCAAAACCCAATAGCCACTTAATTTACACGCCGCTGCAGGCTTACCTCTGTCAGGGGGAGTCAAGAGACACTTCGTTATGGTTACGACCATCGGTGCTATTGTAACATACGTGTGGACTTAATGTCTGCTATTGCCCTGTAACCAAACCAGTTCCCTGAGTTCTGAAGTTGCAAAAAAATAGACGTGTTTTACATGCCAGGCGTAAAGGCAGAAGGTCAGGTGGAGCTACTACTTTACTAAGAATACCGCTTAAAATATCGTTTGTCCCTCACTTTCCCTATGAGCATGCACATATGGCTGGTGTACCTGGGATCGCTCCAGTCTCTCATACATGACATTCTCCCTACAGGATGCTGAAATGGCAAACGAGGCTCTTGCGCATTGATCCTTCCCAGTAATTGAGAAACAAGCAGTAGAAGCAGCAGTTGTTTTTATTCTCAGTGTGTTTCTTGGCTCTGTTGTCCTGTTGTTTTCTGTTGAGAACAAGGCAGGTAGATAATTGGCAGCAAAGCTTTCTAAAACAAGTCTGCTAAATTATATATATTTTTTTAATATGTATATAAAATATTAAAAATAGCGAAAATAAATACTGCAAAGCTTTGCCTAGTCTCAAATATGTATACAAATAAGAGACGCACATGTTTATTTTGCTAATCTAAAAAAAGTGTGATTGGAAATGTCCCAAGTAATGGGGAAATAAACTTTTCATAGACGGCTGTGTATCTCTGAAGCCGTAGTCGTTAAAACAACTGAGCTAGTGCTACTTCCGTTACTGCAAAAGTAGCTGAGAAGCATGAAGGTTTTGCTCTAATTTGAACCCACCTCTCCCTAGTCAGAAGGTTGCAATTCCATCGCTCTCCGGCAGGTAAAACAGAGACTCTGACTTGTATAGGGTCAATATAGCGTAAGTTCTTTGGAAAGGAAGACTCATTAAGTCTTTCATCTCCTCTGTCCAGCACCCTTTGTCTCATGGAAGTCATTTAGTTTACCACCTTTCCAAACTAAAATGATCAGTGTTTCTCTTAACATCACTGCAGTTGCTGCCACGGAAATATACTAGTAAAACAAACGGAAAGCTTTAAAATGTTGTAGTTTTGTAACTTACCGCAGAGCTTAAGTAACTAGGTGCGTTTTCAGGATGGAACTTCAGTATAATGATTTTCTCTTGCCGATCTATTTGGGGTTCTCTGTCGTTAGTGTCACGCATACTCATAGATCCATAGTGTGCGTTTGACTCAGAGACAAAGCAAATTATTATGCCACATGAATTGGTTAGAAAGCAAGCGCCACAGAGTTCAAGGTGGACTGTACCTTGTTCAGTCTGGCACTTTGTTCCCCTCCCTCCTTGTTTCTACCCAGGGCTGAAATAAAGAGGTAAGTAAATCACACTTGTAGTAAGAAAATACGAAGACAACTCCTGGAGTAATTGCTTTCAGTGACCATGTTGGCAGTCGGTATGGTTTTTTTTCCCCATTCTTTCATTGTTTTCTCACGAAGTAAAGATTCTGTAGACAAATCCCAGAAGTTTTATACCTAACTTGCATTGACCTTTTATTTTTTCCATAAGTCTCAGAATTGCCACTTGTGCCTTGAAGTATGTCCTGTACTACTTTTCATGGTCTTGTCCTGTGTCCATACAAGTTTCAGTGGAAAGGAGAATGCTCAGTGCGGAATCAGGAGTACTCTTTTAAGTAACAAACTGTGCTGAAATACAGTGTTAATATTTTTTTCTTTTCTGACTTGTTTCCAGGATGCTACAGTTATCTCCCACCTCATGGCACTGCTCAGTAGGTCTCGATACACACAAGAATACATATGTCAGATCTTCTCACATTGCTGCAAAGTAAGAAAGAAAATACATGTTCTTTGTGCAACTCACTGTCTTTCTGGCATATAAGAAACTGTAAGACGATGCTGCCTTTTGTGGCAGGAACACTAGGACAGTAATGACTGAACTGTTACTGCCCTGGATTTGCTGACAAATCTATTGTGGTTGATAAATGTTTCTCTATAGTAAAACAAAATATGTAAAGAAGTGCTTGTCTTAATAGGGTGTGTATATATATTTATACCTTTGGCTACTAAACAAAGTGAATGGTCTAGGCAAATATCAATCTTCACTACTATCAGTATAAATTTTGGAAGGCTTATTTGTTTTTTCCCTGGTAGTCTCAAGACAGTGTGAGCATCTCTTTGCAGAGGTCTTGCACGTGCTTTCAAGGCAGCTGTTTTAAATGGAGAGAATGTTTTCTAAGAGGTACTGTAGGTTGAGAGGAAGAAAAATTCCCTTCTCAGTTGAGCTCTGCCAGTTACGGATTTATCCAGATACATGTTCATTCCTGCTATATATGCAATTCTCTTGATATGGGAAAACTCATTTAGAAACAGCAGCAACCCCACCCCAAACACAGAGGTTTTTGTCTTTCTCTCCCTCTCCCAACCCCCCGGAGTTTCCACACACCATTTTTTATATTATTGTTGTGGTCTTTTGGTAGTTACTGTACCCATGGGTTATACAGTAACTGTATCAAAATAAGTCAGTGTGGGAAATCAGGTTCGTGCAGCATCTTTCCCTTTTAGAAGCAGTTTAAAACTTGAAAGTTCATAGATGGTATTTATCTCCCAGACTAAGAAATGAAAATGTTCCAAAATTTATGAATTTGTAAGTGCCTCAGAAAAATATCTTTCTGCCTTATCACTTAAAATGAGTCTTCTGGAACTATAAATTATTTCTTTGTTACAAATATATTTTTCTCTACCTCAGCTGATTTGTGGACATTCATCCAATTGCACTTCTTTCAAAAGCAAAACTGAGGACTGAAAACTGTACAGTTAGTGTGATATAAAAAAAGAACTCAGCCGCTAATATGTATGGAATTGTTTAAAGAAAATATAAAGGCAAAATCCTACACTGGCCTGTGGCAGATCTATAGCTAATATTGGAAAAAGAATTTGGTATTTTAAGAAGAAAAAGGCACCAGTGAGGCATCTCATGTTGAAGTGGCCTATGGAAGCCTCTTTAATAGGCTGAGTAGCTTGAACAGGTGAAAAATTGGGCCATGTTGGCTTACAAGAAAAATAACCCAGGACTGATTATAGGGTGGTACAGAAGTCAGTTTATCCAGTCAGGGGTTAGCTCTCTGGGAATATAAACCCTGTTGGCTGTGTGAGAACTGCTTCAGGTAATTAACATGAAAACAGTTGTCATCTTTTTCTAAATGCATTACTTGTAGCTCCATTAACTCCTGGTGACTTGTGTATCAAATGCATTGCTCACAAAGCAAATGCCCAGTCGCTTAACAAGAGTACAGTAAGGAAGCTCTTGTGAACTCACTATACTGTTTTTTGATGCCTCCTCCAACCCCCAAATCTCTCTTGAACAAATTTTACAGCGAATGTTTTCAAAAATCCGAGTTTTGAGAAAGAAAAAGTTGGTTGCGTGAACAGATAGGAACGTGAATGCATAAGGAAAGCAGGGTGATGGGTATGGGTATTAGGAAATAGTTGTGTTTACAGCATAAACACTAGCTGCATAACAAAGGAAAATATTTGAGGTTGAGTAAACAGATCACCACAAATGTTAAATTGATCAAGAACTCATTTCTCTCTTCCCCAGGCAAATGCAGCTGTACAGCAAAAATATAAAATGTCCCCTTTCTTTTTTGTTTAGTTCTTGGGTTTCAGGTCTGTTTATTAAGGTCAATTACTATACTTTCAGACAAAAAAGAAACCCAAAAACCAGCAGAGTTTGCAGGGGATTTTGTGATTTATATGGTTAGGGAAAGTGCGTTCTTATAATTTAAAAAAACAAACAAAACAGAACCCCCCAAAAAACCACAAACAAAAAAACCAAACCAAAACACAAAACCTTAAAGTTTTAGTATTCACTACATTTTTAATGAAGACTCCATCTTCCCCCCAAAAGGCCACGAGTGAGAGAACCTTTCTAATTTTTCCCTGAAGAAATCAGTTACTCTAAGCTTTTGTATTTAGGTAAGGCTTAGCATGTACTGTAAGAGGTATTGATGCTTGCTTTTCTCCTTTTCCTCATCTCAATAGATTTATTCATTAAACTAATAGTGACATATCATAGCTCCTACCCTCCTTTTCCTGCATACTGTTCTCTGCTTAGATCTTGTGCATCCATTTATTTTTTTCCCCCTTTCCTTGCCAGAGTCTTGTTTGGTTGGGTCTCTCAAGTTTCTTTTTCTTGCCTGCTCAAATTTCCCTGGAAAAGCTCAGACTTGTTTTCTTGTGCTAGGAAATCCTTAATTCAGGTTCCTAGCACATTGCTGCTGGCTTCTACTTTTACTGCTTGCTTTTACTGCTTCTCACTGCATTTTTAGAGTTAAAATTAACCGATGGAAAACATTGACCCTGGAGAAGAGCCATCGTAAGCAAGGGGAAGTGTTGATTTACAGGGGAGCAGAATGCAGTTCCTAACATACGGAGCCATGATTCTATCAACATATAAGCAAATAAGTAAACTGAAGTCAGGTTGATGTACGTGGTATGCTAAAATGCAAGTCAAAATTTACTTTTGAAGATTCTCTCTATGGCAGTTGATTTGTTTCCAGAGAAAGTGATGTGAGTAGGTAAGCTTTACTATTTTTAATGGTCAAATCAAAAATGTAAGGTATGCATTTGGAAACATGAGGTTGTCTGAATAATTTGAAAAGATAGTTCGGGAACTTAAGTTTAAATGTGGTGATGTCTCTGTATAAGTAATAATTTCACCACCCGTTGAAAATTAAAATCTTCTGTCTGGGAAAGAGCCAGGATAAAGCCTGTAATCAAGGCAGCTTCCTCCCAAGCCCGTCCTGAGAATGTTTTCTTATGTGACCTTAGGCCTGGTGCTGGATCCCTGAACTGAGGTACATTTGCATTTAGATATTTGCTTTTAAAATTTCATTGGGGAATGAATTATTACATCGTCCTCTCCTACTTGCTTTCTTGAAAATGGACATTTTTATGATGGAAAATCATGCAAGAAGTGTGATTTTTATTCCTGAAATAATATGTTGTTCAATCATATTTGGAGAAAAACATCACTGTAGTAGGACTGGCTCCTGGAACTCTGTCGGTATACCCAAAGAGAAACAAAAGCGGGTGGCCTTGCTATTAAATCAGTGCCTGAGCTGCTTGGAAATGATACATTATATTCTCAGGTTTTCACATTTATATTTGAAACTGTCCCTGGTGATGGGTTAGTGCTTCACCTGATTGTGCATTAAACCGGCTGGATTGGTGTGTGCAAACACAATGTGTACAGATTAGATATTTCGATGTACATCTGGTTATGCAACTCGGAAAACACCCAAGTGTCACCTCTGTACATGCATTTGTCCTGTTTGCACAGAATTTACCGTCTGCATCTCATTGAAAAATCACTAATACTTGTGAATTACTAAAACTATCTAGGTCAATATGATTTCTTTTACTTTAATTTCATTCATTTTTTTTCACGTATTTTAATATCTGTTCTTCAGCTTCAACACTGGCATAGCTGCGGCTTTAAATCATTGCCTCAGCCACTTCTGTGTGCCAATGTAAGTTGTTTTCCTACTTCAACCATGCTGTTTTAATTGCATTTTTTGGTAGAAAGCTCTTGGTGGCAGTAGCAGCTGAAGCATCTCTTAAAGCACCAGATATGTTACATCTAAAAGTAATTTTATGCTTTTTTCCTTAGAAGTAAGGGATGTTCTAAAAATGTTATTTTGAATATAAGAGGAATCTGATTTCAGCTGTATCTGAAATGTGAAAGTAAAGCGTCGCTCATGCAGACCAGGGTGTCTAGATGTGGCCATGAACTCAGCTGGGTTTGAACAAAAGATTAAGGAGTGAAGATACTTTCTTCACTTGCAGATTAGTCAAGAAAATGCATCCAGGTATGGCTAATGCTGTGACATTCTGAAAGCTGAATTTATATTGTGCATAGCCTTAATACAAAGATGACTCGAGTCACAAATCTACTTCTAAAGAAATGCGTGTAAGTCACAGACCAGATTTCACGAGAAATTATTGAGGGTTGCAGGCCCTGTTGAGATTTCATGTTCCCTTTTGCAGCCTCAGCAAGCCTTGTCATACCACAGAAGTTCTGAGAACTTTCTACTGCAAAATTCAGTATTTGTGTATAATTCCAAATGCTTTCTAAATCTTGGGAAAATAGTGACGTATCAGCCGTTGCCGACTTAGATCTTGAAGTCAATAAATGGGTGATGGCTGACTAGTTTTATGGCTAAATATGTTTGAAACTAAAACAAACTGCAGGAGGAAAATGGGAATTTTTTCTCAAAGCACTGTCACATTCTGTCTGGAAACAGTTTCAGAATTAATTCCCTCTCTTCAGAAGTTAGAATTGTTGAAAATGCTTAATATTATCAGTGAAGAAGACATTAGTAACGGGGGATCTTTTATACGATTTGTTGAGAAAATCAGGAGCTTTTGATTGTTTCCAATATGAAGAATAGAAACATAAGTATTCTATCCATCTTCATTTGTGAAAACTAATTACATTGCCTTTTGAAGAAAAGACTGGAAATGATTACTGGAAAAGGACAAATGCTATAAAAATAAGAGTTGGACTTGTTTATTTAAAAGAAAAAAGTTGGTATGCCAGCTGATTACAAAGTAAATGTTAGTAAATCTACCTTAAATCTTAACAATAAGTTGCAGATAGTGGAAACTTCTTACATGTTCTTTTAAAAAAGTAAATTGTGTTTTATGTTTTCCTTTGAAGGGTCCAGATCACCAGACAATCTTATTTAACCATGGAGCTGTTCAGAATATCGCACATCTGTTAGTCTCCACCTCCTACAAAGTAAGACATTAAAATTATTCTGTGTTTTAAATGCATTTATGAAAGGAATCCAATTGAAGATTATGAAATCTATGTCTGTGCTTACGAAGTAAAACTATAAACAGGTATAATGTATATTTCAAAAATAAAAGTGGATTTTACTTGTCCTATGGATTTCTATCAAAACAAGACCTATTGTTTTGGAGTGCTCTGTAAAGTTAAAACACCATTAATTGAAACAAAGCTGGCAGCCATTGATCCAAAGGAGAACAATCACTTGACCGTCTAGTAAATGTGGTCCAATTTGTTGAACAAGGAATGAGGAAAAAAAAAAAATTAAACTAAAGAGGAGGAAGTGTGAGCTGCCCTAAAGAGAAGTCCTACCTGTGAACCGGTGAAAATGTAGTCATGGCATGTGTGGAGGCCACCAGCTACCTGGGTCTTGTGCTCACTGAATATCCTGAGTCTCAGCTCCATTCTCTGATATGTTTTGGAAGTCCATCCCGGGCTATCCGAAAGTACCACCTCTGGGGAAAAGCATTGCACTCTGCCTGGAACTTGGTGGCAAGGAGGGTCAACTGGCTCTTTTCAGCCTAAGGCTAAAATTTCAAATCCTAAGCATGGCTTTAGGAGTCTGCCGTAGATTACTTAATAACATATTTGAGGGCGTAAAATGCGTTTGGAGGCCCTTCTGTGTAGTTTGATTTTATTTTTTTTTTGAGGGCTAACAGATGTCTGCTAGGCACATAATTTTAAAATCTCTCTGAAGCCGGTCCTACGATCTCTGAACACTTGAACTTGATTGGACTTTCTTGGGAAGATAGCAATTTATCCCCCTTCTCCCCCTGCCCAAAGTATGAATGTCATCATTCTGAACATAAGAAACACAAATTTATCTTGAGTTATTTTTATTACAATATCGTAATACCAAATATCTAATATGTTATTGTGCCATTTTTATTTTATTGAAAGTAAGCTGTTCGCTCCTTGGTTGAGACTTGAGACTGGATGTCTCAATTGTGCTTGTCTATTTTGATCTCCTGCCTAATGCAGAACGTTCTTGATAAAGTTTCTTTCAGTAGGAAAACTAGTCTTTAAATGAGAATTTCAAGTGAAGGGAAATTTGGTGCTCTTTTCCTGGGGCTTGTTAATCTCATGCGTGGTGCTTTTTTGTTTGGTTTTGGTTTTTTTATAAATCCAGTAGGAAGTATGCGGTGTTCAATATTTTGTTAGACTAAAGGTCTGTTTTCTGTCTTTCTGTACTAATTAGTTTTCACCGTGACCAGGCAACATTTTGCTCTTTCTGCCATTAGCTGACCTTTTTTACCCTATATTGTAAGGTGGCTTTTCCAAGCTATGTTTGGCTTGGATCCTTTTCTAATGGCTTTGAATGTTCCCTAATTTTTTTTCAAAGAGCTGCTTTAAAACAGAGAAATGGAAGCAAGATAAAGTTTACAGGTTGCTTTGTCACAAACAAGATAAATGTAGCGTTGCATTAAAATATTTATATTTAGTCCTACCTTACTGGAGAAATGTGTGAAGTATTGTCTATTTCCTCCTTTTCTAGTTTGGTCAGGCCTTTAAATTCCAGGTGTACATACTGAACGCTTTTCTCTGTTAATAGTCCTGGGATTAACAGCTTCATTGTGGTCTTAGCTGCTTCTTAGTGTTCTGCGGTAATTAGTTATTCTCAGACAGTAACCCATACAGCTTTTGTAGAATACAAGCCATCTCATTCTCATACTTCTCTGTCCAGTTTCTTAATATACAGCCAAATAAGAACTTAACAGGAAAAGTCAGCGTTTAAAACCTTTGCCTGTTTTTCAATACTTACAGTAAAGGCCAGCAAGGTATCTCCGATGACTTAGGCAATAGGACCGCATCAGTAAACAGCAGAAATCCTCCAAATGGGATTTCACGAAAAGAGTTTGTGGAAGGCTGCCAAGAGAATTGCCTGTTATTTTTCAGTAAGCTCTTTCCCTTTGGTTTTGGGGTTGTCCCATAGCCAGCTGATTCTACGAGTATCTTTCCCATACGTTACCTCGTTACAAGTGTGCATCTTCACTGCTGGTGAGAGGGACTACAGCTTTTACAGTGCCGTTACAGATAAGGGTTTCAAGACCACATTTATGTGTTTTTCCAAATGCTTGCATTCCCTGTTTCTCATGTAACTACTGAACTAATTGCCCTTCGGTAGACATTACTAGCAAAGAAAGCAGTCCATACAGTAATTTTAATATCTTTAATTAATAGAGCAACATTATATGAAATAGTTAACTTCCACCTAGACTTCAGTTGTTCTCATTAGAACATTTAACCCCTCCTCCCGCCCCTGACTTCCTTCTGGCAGGAGTATGGCTTTTGAGCTGCGGGTTTGACTTTCCTCAGTGCTTTTTTGATAAACAATCTCTACTTCCTGCTGCTTTGAAGCGTACGCTGTATTCATTAGATTGTCTGAAAAGTAAATGGCAAATGGCAAACAAAGCTTTTGTTCTGAAGCCAGGTACCCTGCTATCTGTTCCTCTTGACGAAGACTTCACCACTACTGATGAGAAGAGATCTTAACCATAGCTGTGATTAGATACCACAAAATTAATGCATAAAAGTGCGATGGTCTTTCCTGCTGTTGTCTGCCCCTGGACTTCCATGTTTCTAAGACTTTTTGTCGAGGAGGGTGGGATGAACCTAAACCTAACTTGGAGTAAGTGCTTTCTGCGCTGATGGGATTCTTTTAGTCAAAATCTTGCTGCTTTTGCTTTGTTTTCACACTAAGAATGTGGTAACACAAATAAGGAAAGACGTGGACACCATTCAAATATATGCATCTGTGGAAGGTGAAGTCGAATACTAATATCTGAACTATATTGGATTCTTCATCTGGGAAGATGATAATGCTTAGTCCTCCCTGTGTCAAAAAAAGGTTATAAAGACTTTAAAACCCAGCGTGACGAGGCAACCACAAAATATTGTTTGATTAAACCAAGACATGGTTTTGTACAGGAAGAGGAAGATCTATCACGAAGAAGTTTGTGAATCCTTTTTGTAAAGGCGATACCTGAGGCTGTGTCATGGCAGTAAAACTTACCATATATGTTTGTTTTAAGACTAATTTAAGATCACTTCAACTCGATGGTTCTATTTAGACATTTTATTAAACTCACCTCTAAAAGCTTCTGAAATATGAATCTCAACTACATGTATTTCTGATTCTGTTACGTTCCGATTAGTACTTTTTCTTTCCAGCACTCTTGTTACAAGACTTCCATTCTTTTGTTGTTTGCACGTTTGTGAGGCACCACGAATAGGACCAGTATGTCTACTTCCCAAGTTTAATCCTTGCTTGTCCTTTTTACAAATAGTTCACAGCATATCCTATAGAAGGGTAATTCCAACAGGGAGATCCCAGGAGTCAGGTGTGAGTTAGATGTTTCCATCTGCCCTTTATTCATCATCTCCGTTTCTTATTGATGATACAGAATTGTTTTCTACAAGCCTATACAGCAGTATAGAGTGATTTTGCTTTTAGGTTAGCGTTTATATTTATACTTCATATATATTATGTTTTTACACAGGTTCGAATGCAAGCATTGAAATGCTTCTCAGTTCTAGCCTTTGAAAACCCACAGGTATCAATGACTCTTGTAAATGGTAAGTCTAATGCTGCTGTTGCTTATCTGACACCCATTTTATTGACTGGCTGAATTAGAATTACTTGGAGTTCTCTTTCATTGCTTGCAGTGTCGGTTGATGGAGAATTGTTACCGCAAATTTTTGTGAAGATGTTACAAAGGGACAAGCCTATTGAAATGCAGCTCACATCAGCCAAATGGTAATTTTCATTAGGAGTTAGAATGAAATAGTATGCAATTTAGTACTTACTTTTTAACTGTTCCCTTTTTGCTTGTTGCAAAGTAGCGTGTGATCTAAAATCTGAGGAATAATTACAGATGTTATTTGCATTATCTGAATCCTTGGAGAAGTGGTTCTTGCCTAATAATCTGTCGCTGGGCAGCAGTTTTGTCAGGAACGCGTAGTAAGGCATTTGGATTTTCACAAGCTGGACTGCCATTTTCACAAGTAGCTTGGATTTTATGGTAAATTTTACTTTGAATATGGTCAATTGCATGTCCTTACGGAGTGTAATACTGAGATATCATCATGTGGTAGAGGTTAATGTCCTTGTTGCACCGCTGTTGTGAGAACTCACTGGGGTGTCTGGGGCTGTGGTGTGCTAAGAACTGTATGCGTTAAGATGATGAGAGAGCAGAGCTAGTCCCTCTTCCCAGCTGTTTTAATTAAAATAGACTATTCTTTAAGCTTTGTGTGCTCACACAGCAGAATTAATGTCATCAATTAATTTTGTAGTTCAGATCAAACTTCACCTTCTGGTGGGGGCACATATCTATGTGTTCATATTCATAATGACTTTCTGCCCTGTGACAAAATGTGACCAAGTTCCGTAAGAGTAGCACTAGGGTTGTACTCACTTCATAAGCTGGGGAGTTGTCTCCCTTTAAGACCTTTTTCCTTTTATTGTGTTGATAATAATGAAATAAATTACTTCAAGAGGTTGAGGAGATAAAACTACCCATTGCTATAAACTACTGAAATTATATGTAAGTCGAGTTTGGTCGCTGAGGTACTGCTTGATTATTCTTTTAGATTTTGGTGGCTTATTTTTTGACGTGGATCAGTGAGTTCTCTGTTCACCAAACAGTTTCACTCAGTGCAAGGTCTCGAGATTGTGAGTGAGGAACAAGTCGGGTAGGCAGGATGGCCTCTTTTGTAATGCCGCCAGGTTATGATGACTTATCCCATTCCTGAAAGCAGTTATAAAGATGTGTATGTTTGGAGGGGGGGGCGGTTTCTTAGGTACTCCCCCTCCACTTGGGAGGTCTGTCTGGGGACCTCCCACGTTCCCTTCCAACCACAATTGGTCTATGCAATCTGGATTTACTGGTTTTGTTAGGTAGCTCTTAGTGAAGAAGACCGGTTAAATTGCCTGCATTATAACAGTCTCAGTTGCGATTGATTTACGTGTTTCTTTGGGAATTCGGAGAATACGTAGAGAATGAAGTATTAGATTTTTTTCAATTTTTTTTTTAATGATGTTGAAATACAAGGCAGTTGATAGGTCATGAAGGCAGCTTAGAGTCAAAAGAGTTGTTCTGGCTCTGGACTGTCTCCCTTGTTTTGGGATGAATCCTCTCAGGTCTATTGGTGTTCTTTACTGATCTGCTTCAACTCGGAGGGAGTTGGGTAGCCCATCTTTTGCTGTTGCTTTGCAGTACTATGGCTCAAGGGGACTTTTGTAAGCGTGGAAGAAAACGATGCAGTGAAAAGCAAAAAAAGAAGATTGCAGGAAAATGGAAGACAAACCAGTATCTTGAGTTTCAGATTGGGTTTCTGATTAGTCCACGGACAGTTGTCCTTCTTAGTAGGGCACTTAAGACCTCAGTTTCATAACAGTCCTCAGAGCTCACAAAGACCTACTGGCTCTTCTTCTATAAGTCCACTCCCTCCTTGATTCCCTCTGAGTCAGACTATCCCTCCTTTTTTTCCTAATGAATAGTAGCTAAAACTGTGACAGGTCCTCTTTTATTCACCTTCTAAATTAGACTTCACTCCTGCCTTGCCGGCTCTGGTCAATTAATGCTGCAGTTCCTCTCTGATTTATTAGTAGAGCCCTTGGAATGCAGATGTAGAAGTTTTTTTTTCATTTTTAATGCATTTATGAAGCCTTTTAGATAGAATTAAATTTCTATTTGAATCCTTACTGGCATACAGGGCTATCTTCAGACGTTTCCTTTGTTTCTCAACAACTGAAGGAGACCCGGAAGACCCAAGTTAATACCTCTTGGTTGACATGGAGTAGGGATCCTTCACTTGGCACAGAGGGGAGAGCAGTAATCCTCTTGAGAGAGTGATTTGCAGCTACAAGCGAAGCAGTGACCTTTTCTACTAAAATTACCAAAATTGCTTCCAACTAAGCCAAGCCTGTTTTACCTGACGTAAAAATACTTAGACTTACTTTGTGTTTGAAATAGAATTACTTTGTCTGGCAAATAGGGTCTAGCTGGACTTAACGGCGGCTGCAAGCTGGGTGCTTTCCTCCTGGTTGTTCAGGTGTGAAAATGAGTATTTCCTGCTGTCAGCTGCAAGGCTTGGACAGTAAAAGTTGAGAAAACGATCTCTGTGCTAACAGTCAAGTCTTGTCTTCTCACTTCCAACAAGTCATACATAAAAAGACTGCTGATGATGGGATTTTAGCTATGTCTGTCACAGGTAGGTGTTTGGAACCAGATCAGTGGTGTTACCTTTTAAGAGGTGAAAGAACTCTCTTTAGGCGCTTGGAAAGAGCTCAGGAATGCAGTGAAACATGATATGGTTACAGTATGTTAGTGTGTTACTGCTCCTTAGCTGAGCAATAATAATTGACCATATGTACGCTTTTAACCTACCCAATTGAGAATTGAAACATGTTAGTTCTAAGTCATCTTTACTAAAATTTTGTTATTTTTTTAACCTCATCTGTGGCTTGATAAAAGCTCGTTAAAGTGGCTTAATTCAAAAGCTAAAACAAAAGATACTTGGCTGTTCCTGCACTGAAGGCAGAGCAGTTGTCCTCTATCTTCATTCCGCTTTCTTGTAGCTTGGTGGGTAAAAACTATAAACCACTTAAATGTAAACGCCTTTTATTGGTGGGTGAACGACATTTTATTTCTGGTAGCTTGGAGCACGTGTACAGGTAAATTTAACACAGCAACTTACGCATTTTTCTGATGTTGTGTGTCAGCATTGTAGTTTTTGAGACCTTGGAGTTGTCCTATCCACTGTCTTAAGTTGTTGCCTGATAAAGAACAAAAGTTGGCTTAGTTTAGTGTCAGAGATTTAATTGGGCTCATTGTTAGCAAGGATGTGCTTGTTCCAGCAGAGTGTTAAGACGTGCCTGGGGACAAGCATTGCGACGCTGCCACATCTCCTAGGCTAATGCGAAGCTCAAATGGTTTGTGACTAAGCTGTCAGACTACCAGCCCTCTATCGATCCTCTCCTGATCGTTTTAAGTGCTTGCCCATGCTGTGTGCAGCAAAGGGGCAGGTCTGTGTACATTGCACTTTTATCTTAAAGTAAGTTGTTCATTTGGGGTTTTTTTCTCGGTAAAAGAGGTTTGTGGATCAATTGAGTTTGACGGTTAGACCTTCTTTGACCGGTGTGTGGTGTATGTATTGATCAGTGCTCCGGCAAGATGTCTGGTACTAGAAATCTGCTTAAAAGTAGGCCTGTAGTAGTTTGTTCGTGTGCCCGAGTCTAGTAAGCACAAATGTATTTAAATCAACGGTAGAACAAAGGGGAGTATATTTTGTGTTGGCTGTTCTGCAACGTCTTACTTAAATGCAAAAACACAATGATAGGTGAGTGTATGTTTTATTATGTTGTTACAGCCTTACTTCCATGTGCAGAGCTGGAGCAATACGGACAGACGATTCTTGCATCGTTCTCAAGGTGAGCTGGTTAAAGAGTTTGCTGTTTAAAATGCTTTTCTCACATAGGGCTATCCTGGGTTTATTTGTCTCTCAGAAGAAGTAGCACAAAGTCTGTTACGCTGACTATTTCAAAGCACTACATTGTCCTGATTATTTTATTTTAAAAAGATTACTTTGCTAGTTTGCTTTTATGTCTTTAAGCATTCATAGTGACACGGCTTTTTAAAGAAGTCTTAAATAAAGAATCATACTAGAAGGTCAGTATGCAGGACTAAATATGCCAGAGTTTGATACACATCCATTTGAGGTTTGTAATCATGTCAGTAACCATTTGTAAGTAACGTGGAAACATTACTGCCTTGGTCTCTGTACATCAACAAGGCACTGGTTTGTCTTTCAATAGCTTATTTCACAAGACTACAGTTGTCTTTCAATAGCTTATTTCACAAGACTACAGTCAGAATAGTAGCACAATCTATACATGGAGTCTGTCGTGAGCAGATGATTTCTCCTGTTTCACAATGTTTTTGTACATTTGCTTCATACTTTGGCTAGGGAAACTTGTTATTTAAAAAACCAGAAACTGTCATGCTGAAATAGTGGATTTGATTTTTATACTGCGTGTGACTTCAGAAGGAAACTTCATTAAATACCAAAGGAATGGAATCTCTTTCTTAATAGTCACACTGCTACAGCAAGTCCAGAGGCGGGGAGGGGAAGCTGTTGATGAGCAAGCGTATCAGCCAGGGATCAGATAATACTAATGCTGCTTGTTTTTCCATGGGATGTTGAAGTATTACTGTAATACTGCAATAAGAAAACATGTTTGCTTTCTTTGATAATTACTGTGGCAGTCTGACAGACTCCAAAGCTTTCAGTATGCTTTCAGCATCCTTCAATCCAGAGAATAACACGTGGTTCAAACTTAAGGAAATGCAATTTAAATGCCTGCAAAATTAATTTTTTCCCCATGTGTGCCCCTGTACTGAGATTGAGAAGACAACATGTGTTCTTGGAATGAGTCTAGCAAGTGAAGGATCTAATCAGCAAAGCAGTTGTTATGAGGATTTGGTGGTGTGTGATCTGAGACCCCTTTTTGTTGGGGGGGGGCGGATTCTCTTTTTCCAGGAGAAAGTCCAGTCTTTGTTTATGTTTTAAACTGCAGAACTGTCACCAGAGTGTCAAGAACTGTCCCTAAGCCCTACTTTTTGGTAATGCTGGGGAAAGCGCAGATTGTATGTAAGATACTGCAATAAGGAAGCATATTCATTCCTTGCAATATCCGTGGCAGCAAAGTCTGGCATATCTACAGCTTTTGTTAGTGGGATGTGGGTATCCATCATCCCAGGTAATGACAGATGAAAAATCCATATGTTGGCTGAGACAAAGGCCCATCCCTCCTGTCTTTTTACACAAGAAAGTCCAAAATGCAATTGATTCCATTGTCAATAAACAGCATCTGTTCTGCACAGGCATCTGGCCTTACTGCACGTAAGGAAGCCAAGCTGGATCACTGAGGTCACTCCAGGAGCTCATAGTTTTAAGATAACACGCTGTCTCGATCTGTGGTAAATCCAGTCACAAACCGTTTGACCTCTGGTGAACTAGAACAATGCAATACCCTCTTTAGTTTTCAGAAATTATTGAAGAGAACTTTGACCCTTTGTTGTCCAACTTTCTTCGGTTGGATGACTGATCAGAGAAGTCTATTTCCAAAATGGTTTTGATTTATTTTCACTGCTCGGTTTGAGTAGTGTTTTGGCCTGTAACACATGAAAAAATAAAATCGGTTGGGGTTGGGAGACTGGGAAAAGGCAGAGGAGGCTGATAAATAATGGATTTGCTTAGAAGGGAAATTATTTTCGTGGAAACCTAATACCAAAAGTGACCATTTGTCTAGATAATGCCGATGCATCCCAGCGATACCATGTGAATTAAGTATTCCATCTTTACAATCCATTTTCAGACTTTCATCTGCTGGCCAGAAAAGGTCAGATGTGCCTGGTGGCTCTTCATCTTAAACCCTAATACAGTCCCCTACTCCTCTGCGTTAATTACATTGTACTGAGCCATAGATCTAATGGAACAGTTAAAATGTTTCCTTCAGAATTCTTGATTTTCTTTAATTTTAAACAGATGGAATTGTTGAAGTTGAAAAGTATGAGATTTGTGTTTCTTGGGTGCTTGCAGCCAGTGACTTAACAGTATTTAGCCCTTGAATTCCAAGAAATAGCTCATTTCAGGCCACTTGACCTTGGAAAGAATTGGGAAGTAAAATATCTTTGCGGTTTAGGCATGACATTCCACTGTTCTTTCTTAGTCAACCTGAATGTTGTGTTTTGAGAGCTTATGTTCAGCTTTTATGATTTTATTTATGCCAGTCTCAGTTTTTAATACACCTTATGCCAGCTTGGTAGTTGAAACTGCTGACATTTAATCGTTAGGGTGCAGTTCTGAATACTACAGATTAAAAAGTATTGTAACAATTAAGTGCCTGAGGACTTTAAAGTAAACTTGGAACAAACTTGTAGAGGTCCTAGAAATCTCTCTTTTGGAATGAGGTGATTTCTGAGGGCTGCTTAAATTTACCAACCCTCAGCAGCTTTCTTCTCTTTTAAAGAGTTCTGCCTAACTTCCTAAGGAAGCAGAAGATCCTTCCTAAGGTGCGTCTGTGCTGTTTGAACCAGTTTTCAGCTGTTCAGGCTGAAAGTCTTATCTGATGGCTTCAGTGACAGATGTGCAGAGAAGGAGGTGCTTTGGCTCCCTGGATTAGGTGCAGGATTAGATGGCAATCCAACTTTCTAAATAGATGTAGGCAACTCCTGTAACCTGTGGAATGGAGATACTTATCTGTTTAATCGTTTGAACAGTCAATGGTTAAATGTTATTTCAGGTCCCCAAAAACATAACTCTGAGAAACATTTTCTACTAGCATAATTCTGTTGAAGTCAGTGGAGGAGTGCAAGCAAAAACCTTTATGTTATTCCTCATCTCTTTCCATCCTTCTGTTTGGTGAGGCTTGAGCGAACATGTTGAGTCCCAGCCACTGGAAAACTGGTCTTTCCAGAGTTAAGTGCCTTTCACTGACCTTCAGGTAGAGAAAGATTTGATTGTTTTTAATATTTAAAGTGGAGAAAGTATGACTGGAGTGTTGCTCTCTGACTGTAACCCAGGTAGGGGGGTGTGTCAGTGTAAGGCAGAATGGACCTGGATTCCAAGTGGACTTAATTTCTGGTTGACCAAACATACTCCTTAAGACTAGTCCTCCCTTCCTGTTCTGCTCTGAGCAGCCAGCGTGGGTCAAGGAAGCCCTGAGATGGTTTTTCACTGCGTGGTCCTTAGTCAACCCTAGATCGCAAAGGGGCAGGAGGGGTCAAGTACTTCTTGAGGGCAGCTTGGGTACTTTTGGTTCTTGTGTGTAGTAAGAATAAACCTGAGCAAATACGAACTCTTGAAGGGTTGTTTTGTTTGGGATTTTTTTGAGCTTTTGCGAAACTTTGACCATGGTCAGTTCTAAACACTGCATTCACGCAGACTAATATTGACTGTGTGCGAAGTTGATTCAAAGTAGACTACTGTATACTTGGCAATGCCTGAACAATTTCTCCCTGTATGTGGTGTTTAAAACCACTAAAATCTCTTTGTCTAATGGTACCAAACATTGTTGAGAATTGCTCTAGGACAGCTGTTTGATTTTTTTTTTTTTTTTGGTGAGCTTTTTTATGAATGTAGCTGCACTAAACAATGGTGGATTTGTTTATTTTTGGTTTTTTCCCTAACTTTTCAGACTCTGCCATGTTTGGTTCGAATGTGTAGTAAGGAAAGACTGCTGGAGGAGCGAGTAGAAGGAGCAGAAACACTGGCCTATTTGATTGAAACAGATGTGGAGCTCCAAAGAATTGCCAGCATTACCGACCACCTCATCGTCATGCTTGCTGACTACTTCAAGTATCCCAGCTCAGTGAGTGCAATCACTGATATCAAGAGGGTATGTTTCCTTACCAGTTCTCAAGCTTTGAAAATGTGCAAACCCAATAATGAATGGGCTCAAGATATTTTTTTATTCTATTTAAACCTTACGTCTGAGTTCCTCAACAGGAAGGTGACCAGATGTCCAGCAGGACTTTATTCCTGATGCGTATAGTCCACAGGTCTTTACTGACTCACTGCTTTTTCTGGAAGCTGTATTATCTAAACTAAAGTCACTGTGTATATCCTGTAAGAAGGATGCTGCCATTCTGTGCCAAAGATAGTGAGATGGGCTATGGGTAGTTTAATAAAGCTTCACCAGACAGGTTTCATGACATTTTCCAGAGATAGCAGTGAAGTACCAGGCCGAGACATCTATCGTGTTTCTCCTTTGCAGAGTTTAAAAGACTTGCCTTCAGAAACCAGTGCATTTCAGCTTCCTAAGAGATAATAGTCCATGTGATGGGAAATGGATTTAAAATTTTAGGTTAGGTTTGTGAAAAATGTTAAGTTCAGAGATGGCTCGGTTCTGTTTGAGCAAAAGAACATGTGAATTTCATGTAGCATTTCATCTTACGAGTTCCATGCGCTTGCAAGAGGTTTCCAAAGCACTAGTGGATCAATCAAAGCACTGGTGGGGTCAGTCAGCCTCAGAAGCAAGATTGGTTTTGATACTCCACATAGGGAAATATCCATTGCCTATCCATACCCTTCCCCTCTTACTGACTCTGATTTCTTGAAAGATCCCCCAAAAAACTGGATTACAGAGCCTTGGTTTTTCTCTGAAACAAGCCCAAGAGGTAGACTCCCTTCTCACACTTTTATAGAATGGCATTAATTCTGCATGTAGAGCCGCCTTGAATTCTATGTAAAAATGCAAATTAAAGTTATAAAAAAAAAAATAGTTGCAGTATAAACTTAAATAAGCAGAAGGAAGTTTAGCAGCTGATTGGGGAGTAACGGATGTTGGCTGCAGCATCAAAAAATGATTAGGTTCCAAAGGAGAGTGGGGCAATTAAAAAATATTATGACATTGCTTTGAGTGTTCAGAAAGTCTGTAAAAACAGTCAGCTGGGAAGCCAGGGTGCTTACTTTGTAAAAAATGCTTTGAATTACACCCTCTAAGGTAAAAACTGCATGAGTTGAGGACTCTGCCAAACAGATTACTTGTCTGTTTTAAATATTTTTAACAATGATACAATACATTCTGCTCTGATATAGCTGCATCAGAAAGAATTACTCATGCAGCTTAATTTTTGACAGTTCTTTTACTTCAATGCTTTGCTGCTTAGTACTTGCATTTCTCTGGCATTTTGTGGAGACTTTAAATATTGCATCGTTTTGTGGAACCCTTTGGTACAGAGTTCTGAGGGCAGTCAGAATCACGGACTTATTCTCACTGGAAAGAATGTGGGGAAGTCTGAAAGTCCTAATGTCCTGTTCAAAGCAGGACACATGTCCGTGCTCAGCTCAGATGAGGTTGCTCAAGGCTTTGTCCAAGTGGCTCTTGAAGACAGCTAAGAATAGAGATTAAACAACCTCTCTGAGCCATCTGCTCCAAAGTTTGACTGTTTTAATAGTGAAATTTTTATTTCGTATATCCATCAATAACCTCTCCTGTTTCATTTTGACTGTTTGTCTCCTTCTCTTGTTGTGCACCTCCATAAAGAGTGTGCCTCCATGTTCTCCGTGTAGGTATTGGAGGGCTGCTCTTAGGTGTCCGTTCAGCCTCTCTCCTGGCTGAAGAGGCCAGGGTACACCCCATCTGCTCCTCCAGGGCTGCTCCTGAAAGTCAAGGCTTTGTGCTCTGCTCCGTGCCTTTCTCCACGCCCCTCAGGAACTTGAACGCCACAGTTTTACAGTCCCTGTAGCTGGTGCTCCCATTGATTATCATACCTCCAAGCAGTTTTTCCCAATCTGTGAGCAGCGTATCCAGTGGTGCATCACCCTCATTCTGCCCTCTGGCACCTGTGTTGAGAAGTTACCATCCTGAAACCTCATAGACAGCTTGCACCCCGCTTTGTTGCCTTTACAGTGGAAGATGGAAGTTAAAATCCACCTTAAGATGGAGATTCTGTGATTTAGAGACTGTCTTCGGTTCCCATTTTTCCTTCACTTCTCTTGATAAAACTTCCTTTGATTCTGTCCCACTTTTTCCGCTTCTCCCGTCTTGTTCCAGTAAGTTTCTGTTGGATCAAGAATAATAGTTTTGCCTGAATATGGTCTGGATAGAGTCATGACTTTATAGAAGCGCTTTGGCCTCAAATTGTTTTGAGTTGACTTGTCTGTAGCTCAGCAGAGAATTTAACCGTATTCGTAACTTCAGTTGTTGTGTTCAGTTGGTAAACGTGGACATCAGTTAATGGAACAGCAGTTTGTGTTTGTGACTGCCCTCGGTGTGCTAGAGGAAAACCCCAGTAGATAACCACTAGTTTACAACAAATAAGAATAATTTTTTAGAGTCTAAATTCGATATCTGTGCTTTATTTAAATAGCTTGACCATGATTTGAAACACGCCCATGAACTGCGCCAGGCTGCTTTCAAGCTCTATGCTTCCCTGGGAGCAAATGATGAAGATATCCGAAAAAAGGTGAGCCTGTGAAAAATGTTAGCAATCAGGCACAGATGTAGCTGAAAGTTAGGTGGAAAGGCAGTGCAAGAATTTTCACCCTTCCAGCCCTCTTTTTTTTTTCATGTTTTTCTTTTGTGATGTAAATAGGTTGAAATGAGAAGGCTCTCTTTCTGTTACGTTAATAGAAACTTTCAGATTGCACTTCCTTTGCATGGGCTTTGAACAAAAATTAATGTCTTGCTGTAAGAAAATGTAAGAGTAATATTTATTTATGTAAACATCTTCACAGTGATGAACTAGATCCTCACAGTAAGTTGTCTTTCAACACGTTGCGGTCCTTGCTGCTCTTAAGCTGTGCAGGAATATTGTTGGGGCATATGAGTAATTTCTGGAACGTATATTCTGAGCGAGAGAATATACCGCTGTTGTCATGTATCCTATTATAAAACAGATGGTTTTTTCAAAAATAAACCCTGGGAAGTCTAATCCCATTGGGAAACAAAGTCAAGATTTGTTCTATGATTCGGAAGTGACTGAAGGGGCTTGCGCTGTCACAACAAAGCAGTTGGTGTGAAGGAGAACAAATTCTATTCAGACATTGCAGGAAAGAGATTGGATGATTGGAACAATCATACAGTTAAAAACTTATGTGTGGAAAGTGGAGGGAGATTAAACAATGAATGATTAAAAGCAGGTGTGTTTTTTTTTTTAAATGAAGCATGGAGTTGCTATGTCAGATGTGACAAGTAGAGGAGGCAGGAAAATTTTCTGATTTTACTTGTTGGTTAAAGGGAAAAAACAGAAGGAAGAAATATGGACAGGAAGGAGGCAGGAAGACACACTGTTGAAAAGATAAGTAGCAGGAAGATTTATCAGTGGGGAACCATTCAGGATCTCTAGATTTCAAACCCATAAACTCTTTTGCTGCAGGATGAACTTTTTTAGTTAATAGTAACGATCCTTCTCTTACATATCAAAGCATTGCTTTTAATAAGTAGTGGGTGTGTATGACAAAGTTGATTTATTATACAAAAGCCGTCTTACATATTGGTATTAACTCCGTATTATCCTAGTCTTAAGTGCTTGTGCTGGCCAGATCTAAATATGGCAGATGAACCACTGCCTTTTTTTTTTTTCCAGGTAGCTCTGCAGCATGTCTTTAATCTGTAGTTTGTATATATTGTGTGCACTCACATGTGTACTCTTTTATTTTAATACGACATTAAGAGTAATTCAATATATATATATATATAACCCTCTTGTACATTGATGATTAATAAAATAATTTTGAAAGCAGTAGTGAAGCATAGAATATAGATTTTTTTTTTTTTTCAAATTACGTGCAGATGCACACTACTTTCCGCTTAATCTGGGAAGAGAATATGGCTTGCTGGTTTTAGCTACTGTTTTAATATGCGATATTTAAAATGTGGCACACAAAGACCCAACAACCCATAAATGCTTATACTATTTTATTTGTATAACACTAATTCCTTTTTGCTCCAGATCATTGAGACCGAAAATATGATGGACCGTATTGTTAATGGCTTGTCTGAATCTAGTATCAAGGTGCGGTTAGCTGCAGTCAGGTAGGAGGCTTTTCTGATTCATACAAATCCTTTTCTCTTGCCAAAGTCTGGTGCTGAACTTGTTGGAATTTCTGATAATTTTTCAAAAGCTAATCTGAAGTAATTTCTACTGCTGGAAAATTTATTGGGGGAGGCAAAGAGTTATGCTGGACTAGTACAATATTTCCTTTTTGCTATTTACAGTCTACTACTTAACAAATTCTAAGCTTTGTGTAGAAGCAATCTATATATTACAGTAGTGTACGTGTGAGCGTGTGTTTCACATTGATGGTTTCCTTTCTCATATAGGTGTTTGCACAGTTTGTCCCGTTCTGTACAGCAGCTCAGGACAAGTTTTCAGGATCATGCTGTATGGAAACCTTTAATGAAGGTAAGTAAAGAAAAGCAAGTCTGAACTACTGAAGTGTTCTGGTCCGTTAAAGGAGGATATAGCAATTTGCCATATCAATTGAACAAATTGAACAATATTTGTTCAATTTGCATGCCTTTCTGTAGAACCATAATAAAAATCACCTAGAAATTGGAATTCCATGACCACCTCCTAAGAGGCCAAGCAGCAGCAGAGAGGCCTGTGGTCCATGCTTGATTTTTGGTTGGGTTTTTTTGTTTCTCTCTCTTTTGGTTTTTTTTTTTTTTGAGTGAAGAGTGAGTGAGGTTAAGTCATCCCTAATGTTTACTAGGAGGGCTATATTTGCGTTACTTTCAGGCTCAGACTAAATGGCACAGTTCAGACTTGGTCTGTAAGACCTACAAGAGAATTTAGAGCTGTAAATTCTCTACATCTTATATCTCATTTCACATTCTAATATTGAAGACAAAGAGCTCAGCAGGACCTTTAAAAAAGCACATTTTAATACAGTGCATTAACCACGTGATTAAATGAGCCCAAAGTGTGTAAGGTATATCATCATCTCATCCTGCAATGTGACTCTCGTCAAGTGCAGATAAGTAAACCGGTTTCTCAGTTTCAATGTCTTTTGGACCTTGAAAATGGGGAACAGGTAAAACCTGCTAGCTAGGAGCCTGAAAGCTTGGGCAGTGTTAATATCCATGGGTACCACCAACGTCTGACTCTCTGTTCAGGAGTAAAATAGCCAGACCGGGGAAGGTGGTGTTGGTAAAAATGAGCTGATGAGCCTGGTAACGAGGCAGTTATGTGACTGTCCAAAACTTCTCTCAGGAGCCTGGAAAAAAGTAAAGCATGAGGAGATCTTTCCATTATTTCTAGTGATATTTCAATACGAGGTAGATGTCTGTTGGACGTACTACTCAGTGACGTTTTATTCAGGCCTGACTTTCTCTGTTCTGTTTATGTTCTAATTCTCAAAACTTACGGACTTTAGAAAACTTGTCTGACTAGTTATACTCCGCTTTCTGGCCATCTTGTTGGCTGCAGGCTAAGAAACTTTCTCAGCTTTTTATGTTGCTTGTGTGTGTTATTGGCCCTAAAGTATGGGCCTGCTTTTTTTTCCTACAGTTCCATGATAGAAATGGTGGGGAAATTATTTTCTGGCAGTATACGCAATACACTTATTACAAATTAAGCTTTCATCCTTGGATTGGGTGTGTGAGTTGTGATACTAATCTGTGGATTTTTTTAATTCATTTAATTCATTATTTGGGAGGTCAAGGGAGATTGGATTGTACAGGTTTTGTGCTGTCGCTATAGCCTAGTAATCCCGTGATTCAGGCCACGGGACCATCACCCGAAGGGGTCTTGGAGGGAATGGCTTGAAAATTTTAAGAGTTTGCAAAAGGCCAAACATGAAAGCACCAGACCTTTACAAATGGAAAACACAAAAAATACAGCGGTGCTTGAAGAAGCACAACTAGCATAAAAGGAGAGCCATGTGAAAAAAACCAGTCTGGATTTCAGACTTCTCTGTAAACGCCGCTGCTGGCTGCTCTTCATTGTGATTTGTTTTAAATAAGCTGAAGTCAGAAACTTGAATGTTCATTCCAAAACATCAAGCATTATTTTTAGTAGAAAAATAAAAGTAATATTAAATAAAGATAAGTTAATTTTCAGTCTAGCTGAATAATAACTACCTAAGTCCTTTCTCCCCTAGCATTTGCAGCTGTACAAGCCATGGAAGAATAATGTCTAAAAATTATAGGGCTTACCTATATGTACTTCAGTGCAAGCTGCTGTAAATGCAGTAGTTGTTAATGTTTGCAGTTTGCTCACTGCTCTGAAATAGGAGGTGGTACAGAACAACCCCTCCATTCCCCCTTTCTTTGCTGGAGGAGCAGTTGCGTCCTCCACGCCCGTTTCCTCACTGGGTTTTCTCAGAACGTGCAAGGGGGATGCTCTGTTTAAGAATGGCAGGTATTGGTCCCGCTGGAGATCCAGGCGCAGGTAAGAGAGTATAACTTGTTGCAGGCTACTTGCTTGTCTGCAAGGGTAGTCGTGAGGAAATTTGCTGTGCTGTGCTTTGCACGAGGCGCAGAAGTGTTGAGGTGGCTCCTCCTGGACCTTCCTCTGCTTTTCTGCAAGCCATGACGCAGTGGTGCGCTGCAGGGTGTAGCCTGCTCTCTGCTGAGAGAATGGCTTCAGAGCTAAATTCCATCTGCCAGCACGTGTGCGCTTTGCAGAGAGGGGATCCGGTCCCGGTTTCTTTTAAATTGGACCTAAAAGCTCTCAAATCTAGTTTCTGTGAAATAACTTTGCATTGCTCCAGCTTGTTGTGTAATGTGTATCATCACGTTGAGTTGAATGAGCGCTGTCTGCAGTGGCACTGCTAGCATCCAAGCAGCATATTTACAGGTATTCCATTTCAAAATGATCCCGTCTTTATCCTACGTGGTAACGGAGGTTCCTTGCTCTCCCCTTTGTTGCAGGTTTTACAGAATGCTCCAAATGAAATTCTCGTAGTAGCTTCTTCCACGCTATGCAATCTTCTTCTGGAGTTCTCTCCAAGCAAGGAGGTTAGTATTTACCCAGAAACAAGAAGAGGTAAAAGTTACCTTTAAGCTTATTGAACCGTTGTATAACGTATCTGAATTGGTAGCTGCTGCTTGTGAAGCATTACAGAGCTGTAATGTTAGGCAGGCTGTATCACCAATAGTTTGTGAATAAAAAAATAAAACCCATCTGTTTACATTGCTGCAACAGTTAAATATGGTGGAATAGTTAAATGTAGTATCTAAAAAGAAGACGACATGACGTTTGGGAGTTTTTTACTTGTGAAACACTGTTACCTAAAAAATTCATAAGCAAGAAGAAAACAAACCAGTAATTGGCAATATGATTCATTGTCTTAGAGAATTACTGCTGCAATCTTGAAAATGGTGGCACAGCTGAGTCTTGTGGGTTTTTATCGTTCTTGAATGAACAATACAGGATGTCTGTTCTTCAGTTCTGCCATGTCTGTATCTCATACAAATCATACATACGTATCAGTGCTTCATAGCAACGGAACAATTCCCTAAATCTTAAATAGTTCTTAATTACAAAAAATGTTTGCAAGATTGTGGTGTATGTGCGCTCCTGCAGGGCACTTTGGATTACCTTGGTTTCATCAGTTGCTCTTGGCCGCTTTAGTCACGTCTGCAAGACAGAACATTGACTGAAATAACGCTGAGCGCCGTTCACTGGCCCATGGGCTTTCTGGGTCATGCTGCAGGTCACAGTCAGTGTAGTGCTTCCACTTCAAATTGGATGGAAATACTGGATTTTCTGTTGGGACACGTGGTTCACGGAAAAAAAAAAAAATCCTTGCCAAAAGAAAATACTGCTTATGCAAAATGAAGGAATATTTAGAAATGTTAGATTTGAAAGCATCTCTAAGCCATCTGATCTTAATTTGATGTATCGCCTTTTTTTCTCCTGCACAGTATTTTGAAAATTATAAGCTACCAGTCACTTAAGTAAATAAACAAAGCTGAAGTGGAGCTGTATTGTACCCTATAAAAGAGCTGAATCAAACCCAATTTTGGAATGTCTCTCACTGGCTGTAGCTGCGGAGAAGTCCCTAGGAGCCAGCAGCTGCTGGGCCCATGGCAAAATCGCTGGCAGCTTATTGCGGTGCACCGGTGCCTGGGACCGGGTGAACTTTGGCACAAACTGCGGCTGCTGCCTGGTTCTCTTACGGTCTTGCTGCTATTCACTAAGGTGGGACTGTTCCTACAAAGTGCAGCCTTTTCCACACACTCCTGTTTGCTCTTGAATTCAGCTCTTACGTGGGTTAAAAAACACACAGTTGCCCCAAAACTCAGGTGTCTTCAATTACTCGCCGCTTTTGAAGCAGTAACTTCTGGAAGACAGAAACACCTTACAAACTAGAGCAGCATGAGTCATTGGATGGATCCTTTTAGCGCCTGAGCGGTTCAGGTCTTAGATAAAACTAGTACGTCAAATTTAGTTCAAGTTGAAAGCAGTTGTTTCAAACTTAAATTTCATTATGTTAATCACTTTGAAAGAAAAGGTGCATGTATTGATATTTTTCCTGTCATTTATAGATGGGATGCTATCAAGTTTTGCATTTCGGTCTGATCATCAAGAACATTCCATTTTCTTTTATTATGCTAAAGTTTTTCTGTTGGGTTTTAGTTTGGTCTGATTTCTAAACACAAAGGTATCAAGTAGTTTTCATTGTCGTTAACCTTCTTTAAATAGTCATGTGTCCAACTTGATCCCCCAAAAGATGCGATTGATTGCTCAAGGAACAACCAAGGAACAATTGGAGAGCAGTCCCAAGCTGAAGACTTTTTTTCTATTGTATTCACATTTGTAGATATATCTAATTAGATAAGTAGTGTTTTAAAGATTCTTTTTTTTTTCTTTTTTTCCCCCCTGCCCCTCTTGATTTTAGCCTATTTTAGAATCGGGAGCCATAGAACTTCTATGTAGTTTAACACAGAGTGAAAATCTTGCCTTGCGAGTGAATGGCATCTGGGCTTTAATGGTAAGTAGACCACACTGATTAAATACTGCTTGGGAATTTTGCTTGTTAAAAAGTTTGTGAATGTAACTTCAAGAACTCATCAGTTGTTATTAAAAATAATGTAGCTGAAATCTGGCTCGGCTTTCCACCTAACTACAGAAAGAAGACAGTATCAGCCTGAAATGCTTCATCAATTAGTCCGTAAAATAAAATAAACTTTTCAGTTCTGATACCAGTTTGGCTGCCAAGATCATTCAGGGAAACAGTTAAGTAGTGTCAGTAGCATTCCAGGGGACAAATAAAAGCAGGTAATAACCGTGTCAGCTGTACGACCGTCTGGAAATCTAATTCACTTTCTAGCAGTTCCTCATAAATTATAACCTTTGCAAGATTAATTTTAGCGAGGATATATGCTTGCCTCTTTCCTAAAACTCAGAGGGGAATAGCTTTGTTTCCTTCAGCAGTTCATTTAGCCCACGAATACAAACTAAAAGAGTGCACTAAAAGAGTGAAAGCCTAAGTTTAAGGTAAAAATCGAGCAAAAAAAATCTCTGTCTCTTTCAGAATATGGCATTTCAAGCGGAACAGAAGATCAAATCAGACATCTTACGAGGTCTGAGTACAGAGCAGTTATTCCAGTTGCTTTCTGATTCCGATGTAAATGTTCTGATGAAAACTCTGGGACTGCTCAGGAATCTTCTGTCTACTCGCCCAGTAAGTAGAGCTGCTAACAGACCTTCTTCTGAAAGCTGATCAAGCATGCAGACAATACAAATTCATTCTTCGTCTTTTTTATAAGACAAGTTATTTTTTCTGTTTAAGATTAATGTTGGATATATTGCTAAAACCGAGGCCTTTGGATTTATCCAAGTATCTGTAACTAAATGGACAAATTAGTGTAAGACAACATTTGAAAGAATTCTCTGCATCCACTGAAACTTTGTAATGACTGTCAAATACAGAGCTAGACAATTACATTTAATGTTCAATTCCATTGCATTTAGCTTTCAGCAAAATTATTTTCCTAACAGTCTTTCTGTGAAAATTGTCCAGAACAGCAATAACAGGGCTGCACTGTTGAGTCAATGTGTGGAGAGGTACATGTCTTAAGGATACCTGTGTTTCTTCTTTCTTGACACCTGAAATATTTTTGTTCTTATCCAACTCTATAGATACTACTGGCTTTTTGAATTTGACTGTGGGACTGTGCACTTACAAAATACATACGTTCATTTTACACACTGAAATAAAATGGTTTGAAAATGTAAGCCCGTGAATTGTTTTTGACAGGGAGAAAGAGATATTGGTGGAGGAAAAGAAAGGGGTAATCCCCTGTGAAGAACAGAGGGAAAACATGCAGCAAACATTTGGCAAGCCAACATTTTTGTGGGGGAAAAAAACCACGAAGCCTCTACTGTGCATTTATCACGTATTGTGTTTCTACCATAAAAAGGTCACTGCAAAAAATCTTCTGATATTTGTACTCGTTGAGTCTCAATAAGCTTCATAGAAAATTAGTTCTGTCTTAATGTGGAAAGATATTTAATAACCAGTCATTCATTAAATTCACCCTGAGCTCTTGACAGCAGAGTCTCATTATCACTTAAGGTGTTCTTCATCTGAAACTATGTTCCAGCTTCACCTACTTTCTGTAGTATGTTTTAGAGCCAGACCCAACCATTCTCATTCTCTACCCAAAACTCACTCCAGAATAACTCATCCAGCAGCTTTTGAATGAAGTCTCATTATTAGCAATTTGAGGAAGTCCTCCAAGAATCCCTAACATCTTGAAAAATTGTGGTGTGCCATGTGCTGGTGGCTGTTTGCTGTCACTCTTGAGTTTTGATATCGGTTAATCCAGTAGATCTAGTTTCATCTTTTTCTGTTACTCCTAATGATCAGTTTTATTCTAGTGTAGGTGTTTGTAGCCTGTGATCAAATTACCTTTTATCTGTGAGTCTCTTAAGCTGAGACAATTTTCCTAGACAATAAGTAATGTATATGGCTTATTTCTCTGAACCCTCTCAGACTTTCGAGATGTGGATATTGGACCTGGTCGTAGTCCTCCAGTAAAAACAGCAAATACCAGATAAGAGACCTCAGTTTTCTTACCCCTCTCTGGTATCCCCGTTATCAGAAGAGAAGTGGTTCTTTCTAACTGCAGCATCATACCTAGAGCTTGGGTCCAGCAGGATTCAGTCTTCAGACTGGCCTCCGTGCAACTGGGAAACCAGTGTCTTTCCTACAGGTTACAGTGAAATCAGAACCGAGGCCCATATCATGTTCTCTCAAACAAGACCAGGCTTCAAGTGAAGAGGAATATTAAGAAGTGTTTCCGCTGTGCTAAGTTCTTGTTTTTGGGAGACCTCGCTAGGAGCTAGGGTCTTTGTGCAATGTTGCTACTCTTGACGTAGAGTAATTCAAGTAGGAATGCCCCTTCGTTGTCTGGAGAGTTACGCTGACTGTATTTCATCATTGCTTTGGCAGCACATAGACCATATAATGAGCACTCACGGGAAGCAAATCATGCAAGCAGTGACCCTCATTCTGGAAGGGGAGCACAATATAGAAGTCAAAGAGCAGGTACTCTTTTTTGTTTCATGTTGTCTTGGCGGAATAAAATTTAAGAAGCGGCTAAGAATGCCTACTCTTTGCAACATGTCATTTCTCTTTGGGATTATGATGTGCTGTGGATATTTTACAGCGATCTGTCAGATTAGTAACCTTATTACCTACAAGAATGTTCTTCTATCTACCGGATTATTACAAATGTGTTTTAACTGAATTCAGAATGGTTTCTTTAAATGTCGGTTTGGTAAAGAGGAAGGCACTGTATGTGAGAGCAGAAGAGTTAAACCTAAGGCAACCG
Source organism: Chionis minor (assembly GCA_013398295.1). Classification (NCBI taxonomy): domain Eukaryota; kingdom Metazoa; phylum Chordata; class Aves; order Charadriiformes; family Chionidae; genus Chionis; species Chionis minor. The sequence continues at coordinate 356,887 of VZSF01002047.1, read as the reverse complement.
CGTGGCAGAAAGGGGACAGTAGGAACAAGAAAAGAGAAAGAAGCCAGTATTTCACACTGGGGAAAGTGTCGTGGTTATTTGCTCCTGCAGCAGCCGTTGGAGCAGTCGGTAACAAGTACCGTCATCGCCTGCCTTGCTGGCGGTAACACGTGTTCTGCTGGGTGATGTGGTAACTCAGGTGTCCCTGGGTGCCTGCAGGAGCCAGCAGCAGTTCGAGGAGGAGAAGCACTAGCAGGGAAAAGACTACGCTGGTGTGGCCCAGGAAACAGCGGGGAAAGATGCGCCCTGACAAATTAAAACTTAAGAAAAGCAATATGCGAGAGGAAGGGGAGAAGGAGAGAGGAGATGACCCGTGGGGAAAAGCATCCCTGGCTTGGTGGCAGCTTAAGGGGGGGGTTCAGTGTACCGGGATACCTGCTGCGGAGGTGCTAAGGCAAAACGTAAGTGGATAGATGAGCAGACTATGGCTGATTAACTCGTTAGACAGACAAGACAGTCAAATGGAGAGAGCTGTTTCTTCCTCATACAGGGTGGGAACAATGGGGGCAGCGAGACACTGTGGGAGATGCCAGAGGATTGCTTTGACTTAGGATAGGTATTGGTAGCAAACAGCATGGCAAATGAGTGTAAAAATACAGCTAAATCAAGATTGGTCTAAATCTCTGTTCAGTGAAGAATGGGCTGAAGGCAAAATAGGCTTTTTCTGGCTATTTAAGTGTAAAATCAGCAAAAAAAACCAAACCCCAAACCAAACCCCAAAGACTTTAACAGCAAGTGCAGTGACGCCATGGTTCTGAAACAGCTGAGGATTAACCAGTTGTGTCTTTCTAAATAGTTCTTCCTGATAAAGCTCCAGTGACAGGAGCGGCCTTCCTTGCAGTAGAAGATTATTTACCTTGCCAAGCCTCTCAGAGTTATTTTGGAGGAGGATCAGTGTATTTGAGAAAGACTCTTGGAAAGTGGTGACTACTAGGGTTGCATATAGCCTTTAGGGTTTGGGGCCTTTTCTTTGTCCCTCTGGGGCGATCAGTGGCTTGCTTCTATTTCAGAATTGAGTCCTACGTTCAGTCCTGTCTGTCATAGACTCAGTCACAGAAAGTTAAGGGTTGGAAGGGACCTCTAGAGATCATCTGGTCCAACCCCCCTGCCAGCGTAGGTCCATTTACAGCAGGTTGCACAGGATGGCATCCAGGTGGGTTTGGAATGTCTGCGGAGTCAGAGACTCCACCACCTCTCTGGGCAGCCTCTGCCAGTGCTCTGCCACCCTCAGAGTAAATGCGCGTGGGCTCTTGGGTGCTCTACCTGCACACAGGAGCCCATGGTTCTGTCAGGACAGTGCTTATCTCTGTCACTGACTGGCTCATCAGTATGTAATTAGCAGCTTGGAAGTAATAAATCTCTGCAACTGCTGACCTGAATGCAGTGCCGCTTAGACACAGGCATCATACAAGTGCTGCTCGTTCTGCAGTGTCCTCCTGTAGTCGTCCCTGCATGCTGAGTAAAGATGGTTAAGTTCTTCCGCAGCTCTTTGGGGAAGAATTTGTAGAGCATCTCCCAGAGCCTCCTGAGAACCAGGAAAGCTCCTGTGTGAGTCTTAATGCCGTGTGCATGTAGTGCCAACATAGGCCTAGATGCTACAAGGTTATTCTGCAGGATGGCTTCTCTAATTTGCAAGAAATAACCAGATGCGTTAGTAGTTTTGAGTTATCTCTGCAGATAAGATACGTGATCAGACTTGTTGAAGACAAATTATTAGTCTGTTAGATCAGCAGATAGGTCTTTGCTTTTCCTTGCCTGAAGAATTAGATGGGTATTTTGGGGTTTTGGGTTTTTTCCCCCTAGCACTCACACAGAACAGAGCACTTTATTTTCCAGTGTATTTAATCTTTTCTATATGCTGCATATTTCCACGAGAGGCTTAAAATTTTACGCACTGAAATGAATTAATGAATATTGCTTTTTATTTTAGAATGGCAATGACTGTTTTTTGCCAGGGTTGTTCATCCACAGCTGTTCACTCATTGGCATTGGCCCCAGATGTAAGCAAGCTGGAAACTCCTGATTAAAGAGACTAAAACTGATTAAATACACTGTTCGTCACAAGTTCGAAGCTGTCAAGGAAACTGTATAAATTGTGGGGTACGATATGTGGCCAAATAACATTTTTTTTCACTCTTTCAGACATTATGTATACTTGCCAATATAGCAGATGGAACAACAGCTAAAGAATTGATTATGACCAATGATGACATCCTGCAGAAAATCAAATACTACATGGTATGGAGAATTTTTCCTAAATGTTTTGTGTTGATCTTTCTCTGGAATGCAAAGGGAGTGCTTCGGCATTATTCAATATCACGCATGTAACTTTCATATACCCAGTTGTGTTTAAGAAATCATGTAGTGCAGTTCTGTATGGGAGAGGTATATTGAGGATCTGATTAAAAGGAAAATCCAGTGGTTATTACCCATAAGAAGTAAGTGACTTAAGCACTACCTGTAACAAATCCACATGGAAAATGTTTCATGAGCTTGGAAAAGACGTACCTTGTAGACCTCAATAAGTATTTGGAAAGAAGTGATTGAATGCTACCCAAGTGCCTTATGTTACGGCACTATCTTTGAGAGAAGTTGTAGGTAAGCATTAGTCCCAACATTGCTACCTTATTTATTACAGGATGAATGCCAAAATGTAAGCCTGAGAATTTCTGAATTTCTTCTTCTAAACTTGAGTACTATTTTTCTATATTTAGAGTCATTCAAATGTTAAACTTCAGCTTGCTGCCATGTTCTGTATATCTAATCTCATATGGAATGAAGAAGAAGGTAAGAAAGCCTCATTATTAATGCTTATACAGGGTACTAGCCTCATCAAAAGGCTAATGTTGCATAGTAATTGATGTTTGCAGAGCACAGCGCAGTGGGACCCAAACCATCATTAGAGCTGCAATACGAAATAGGGTAGTCAGGAGGACGTTGAGGATGGGGCAGGAGGTGGAGACACGAGAAGAGAGTGCCAATAAATAGGAGCTGATGAGTCACACGGTGGGAGGTTTCCACCTGTAGTGTTTCTGTAAAATCTGAAAACATTTGGAGTGAAGGAGAATCCCAGTAAGAGAGCTTCCAAGTCTTGAGGAGGTTGTAGAAACTCCGTGTGGGAGGGAACAGGTTCACCGGGGAGGAGAAATGAGTTAGAGGATTTGTTGCAAAGAAGTTTTCCCCAGTGTGGACGGCTTGAATGGGTTGGGTGGTGAGACTCTGAAACCAGTCAGAGGACTTGTGGGTGGAACTGGAAGGAACAGGGAAGGCATTCTGTAAGGAGAGTCATGGCCTGGAACAATGGAAGGTAACCAGGAGGGAGCTGAAGGATGGTGCCGCGCAGAAAAATATGTGTGTTTGTGTTGAAGGGCGGAGAGGGCAGACAGAGGCAGCGTTGTGGGGCTGGAAAAAATGGCCAGGGAAGGAGTGGTGGGAGGTGGTGTGCTTTGAGGGGTGGTGGGGCTGGGAGGAGGGCTTTCTTAGGGGCATGATTTACTGACCCTCAAGTTGACCGTGCTGCTCTTCAGCAACGAAATCGGTGTCTTTACTTGCTTTTGGTTTTTTTACCCTACTGTGTAAAGTTTATTCCACACCTCTGGGATCACAGAACTTCATTCAGTGTGTGACACTTGGCTGTGCTCCTTGTTGCTTTTCCACTCGTTATACTGGGATTACACAGTGCCACAAGCCAGGCTCACAAACACGCCTCCAGTTAAATGTTCTCTGCATCCAAATCAGCGAGGTGAAAATGAACTGGCTGAAGCTTCTTACTTTAGTATAAAACGTGTGCAGATTTGTGCCTCCAGAATTTTCTTTTCTTTAAACATACGCACACAGAGTTAAAAAAAAAAGAAGAAACTTGAGCTCCCTTAGGAAGTAGCCGCAACTGAGGGAGTGTTTCCATTGCTGGGCTCCATAGCCCTCCTTTTAAGGTGGTTTCTGCTTACCACTCCTTTCTTCTGTTCTGCGGACACGTATTTTTGGTGGTATTCCCAACAATGTGATTTATTGTTGTAGGTTCACAAGAGCGCCAAGATAAACTACGAGACATGGGAATAGTCGATATTTTACATAAATTGAGTCAGTCATCGGATCCAAATCTGTGTGATAAGTGAGTATAAAGAAAAATCCAAGAAGATTAGAGGGGAAATCTTTGCTTTTTAGTAAAATGTGTCCTTTTTTAAAAAAAAAAAATCTTTTGATTATAAAAAAAATTCCCCAGAAAAACTGTCTGTCATTGCACTGAACTTTATGGTGTATAAAGAAATTGTGATGAATGCTTATTTAAAGAGCAGGTTTTGTATTGCTTGGGAGTAACAAATTTTACTGATGTTCTCAATAGTATAAAATAGTATAAAATAACGCCACTTAAGATATTCTAAACCAGTTGAGGGTCCTCTCTGAAATTGCACTGATACACAAATATTTGTGTAAACCTTGCACTTCTGACAAAGTTCCTGAGGATTGGAACAATGGTAAATCATCACGTAACACTAAGAATTAAAAAGATAATACAGAATCACCGCTCTTGTTAATCTCAGTTAAATTCTTTTAAACTAATTAAGCTCAACAGTAGCTTTTCACATACCTATTCTGTTACTCATAGTATCTACCCAGAACATCTAGCTTCTTCACAAATGCGTATCAGCAAAATAGGTGATGACAGTTACTGGGTTTTTATGGTAACTTTTTGCAATTATCCCACCTACAGTTAGTAACAACTCGTATTTCTTTCACGAACTAAAGGAGATGATCTGATTTTTTTGGAAGAGGTCATACACAGACATCACAACTCAAAACTGTGCAGTGTTTTAAAATGCATTAAATTTGGGTTACTTGTTTTTATGGAAGATATTCCAGTGTTCTTAGACATCTTTGTAGTAGAGTTAGGACTTTTCTTTAAAATCTGTGACGAAGTAGCAGTGTTGAAGGTGGTAATCGGGAACATACAGGTATCAATAACCAAGCTCACAGAAAATGATGGAAAAGCTAAACAGGGTTTTCAGACAGTGAGAAACAGGAATAAAGCACCAGTAAAAATACTTTCTGGTGAATGGGACTTGCTTGTCAACACCTAGGCCTTGGTTTTAAGAGGCGGGGAGCCGATTGTACTTAGCACTGCTGCAAGTCACTGTCCCTCCTCTTTCTTCTGGCCACGTGCTCCCACTGTTCACACTGTCCCAACTCTGCCTCACCAGCCACCTCGATGAGCTGCTGCCGCTTGGGAACGTAGCAGGAAAATTGGAAGGAAAAAAAATAAATGGTCTTCCTTTGGGTTGCTGAGTTGTATTGGATCTTGGAAATGTCTGTCAAGGTCATGATAGGGTGGCTGGGAGGTGTGGGGGACAAAGGAGGAGCAGTGCTCACTTCAGCTGGTAGGAAACACTGAATTAGCAGAAGTGAGGATGTAACTGTAGCCCTAGACTTTTGGGAGGTGTTTTTGTCATAATAAAAACGTTGCACAATGTTAGACCACGTAAATGTCGGTATTATGCTGGCTCCCTCTGACCTCATTATATGGTTTTGGTAGGGCCAGTATTCCTGACAGGACTAATATGCTTCTGTTATATTCTGCGATGCCCTTCATTTCGCAGCTCAAAGACGTGCTTTTCACGTCACATCTGTGTTACAGAAGAGTAATTGCTCTTCGCAATTATTGCTCTTAAAGGTTTTTTTTCTAATAATAAGGCGTGTTGATAATGATGTTCAATATACATCGTAAGCCCCGCCATACTTGAAAGTTGCTCAGTTTATGCTGAGCCTCTAATATACTTGGTTAGATCATGTTATTCTTACATGCAAGGTGGATTCTTAAATTACTACAGCCCACGCAGCGCACTTCTGTACCAGCCACTCGGCTTCCTTTTACCTCACTTGTTCATCCTCCCTCTCTTGCTGGCGCGATGCATAATCTTCTATATAAAGCTGTTGATGATAAAGCCAAACCCAATAATTAACAGATTGTTCCTTTATTGCAGGGCGAAGACAGCACTCCAGCAGTATCTTGCATGATCAAAGACTAATTGAATCTATGGACACCCCTCATGTCTACTTAAGGAACAGCAGGAGATATTCCTGACTCCTTATATTTGCACAAGTCACCTTGGGCTGCATTTTTCTCAGGTGCAGGGAGCTGCTTTGCAGAAACAGTTTAAATGATCAGGTCTCCGGTGCACTTGAGAACTTTCTTGAGGTAGTTTCTTTACTCAGAGGACTCTCGGGGGGTTGTTTTGGCTTTTTGGTTTTGGTTTTTGGTTTTTTTTGGTTGTTTGTTTTTTTTTTTTCCCTGAGCTACCTGGACTCTTGGATAGAACAATCAGTCATCATTTTCCTTTTGGGCCTACAATTTTCTGCTTTTGCTGCAGCCTGCGTGTGTGGATGTGTGCGGGTGTGCTCGAGTGTGTGGGTGTGCTCGGGTGAATGTGTGTGGGTGTGATACCTCAATTTTGTTTTTCCTTTTTTTTTGTGTGAAAATCTTTTTCTACAGGTTTTCAAGGGTTAACCATTGTTTGCTGTACGAATACTTCAATGAATTATATACAGTTTGAATGAAATGTTATTTAAAAAAAAAAAACCAAACTGTTGTATCCCATAAAGTTTATTTTGAATTTTGAACAGATGAATGTTTTTAAGTAAAATATATGCATTTCTGAACTTCAGCTTAACTTACATTATACTTCCTTTTTAAAGAAAAAAAATAGAGACAGTAGACCCCAAATTATAAGCACCGCATTCTGTACTGACAAGGTCCAAGAGGTTTTTTTACTGCCATACAAGGTCACCTGGTACTGATGACAAGCTCAAATCCATGGAATGGGTCGACTGGCTTGTTTTGGGTTTCTTCACGTTTTTAGAAGAAAAGCTCATACTTCCGAGTTTGCGTGACTGTTGACTTTTTTGGAAAGGAACAGGTGGCTGCAATATCAGCAGGCATAAGCTATTGCTTTAGTAGCCAAGGACTTGCTCAGGTAATTGCTGGAGGATTAGCTTATTTCACCGGTGATGAGTATTCGCTGGTCGCTGACATGAATAGCGCAAACAGTATGTTGCAGAAGTTACACTTTCAAGAGACCAGAAGGAGCTGGCAAGCGGTGACTAAGGGATTGCTTTTGGTTTGCATCCTTTACCTCCAGATACAGTTAAGTGACACGCATTATTTCCACAGAAGATCAGCTGGGTGCATTAAGTTGGGGAAGGGATGGAAAAATTGGGATTTTTGGATTTGTTTTTTTTAAGCTCGGTAATATTGCTACAGATTTTGTGTATATATGCAGATATACACACTTTCATGGATTTGGATACCTGGATAATAAGCGATGGGATTTTATTGCGTTCAGAAGCCTAGGTTGTTCGTAAGTTCCTGAAATTGTGCCTGTAAGTGTGGAGGCGAAAATACAAGTACAAACAAAGAGGACTGTGTAAGGTTAGGCTGGAATATGAGATCCCGGTGGCTTCACGGTCAGTTATGCCTAGAAACCAACGAGGGCAGCAAGGAGCTCTCCTTCATGCAGTTCAGGGTTCTTGCTTTCTTCCTGTGTCTACTTTTCTGATTTCAGTTTAGACCGTAGTTTTAATAGTCAGAATCTCCAAACACTATATTTAATAGCACTAACAGGCACACTAAAGATTGCAGCCGATGTCTTAAACCAAATCTTTTCTTTTGTTTCGTTGAACTTCAGGAAGGCTGCGGCAAGAAGAGAGGTCTGTAACTTTGCTAACCAATTTTGATAAGTATCTTAATCTTTTATTTCTAATCAGAAGGTCAAATTGTGATAGCCTTACTTTTTTCCAAGGTAACTACTTCTGTCAGAAAATGTGACCGCAGTTTGGCCTGGAATTTGAATGTGCTGTGTATCAATCAGATAACTGTTACCACTTGGTTGCAAAGGAGAATATATACATTTCATGTAACTTCTTCCACTCTTGAAAGACAAATAAAAGTGAGCACCTGACACTTTTTCCCCAGGCATTGCAGTAAGCAACTGGCAGTTTTTTAACGTCCTTCTGCAAATTTTTCATGATGGACTTCGGGGGCTGAACACCAGGGAAAGTAAAAAATATGTGAGAACTTGATAACTAACAGTACCTCAGAAGTGAAGTCTTATTTATAGAATTCAATCAAATATATTTTTGCTTGAACGAAGAAAAAAAAAGTTCTGAGGCAGGTATTGTAAATGCAAAACCGTACAGCATCTGACTTCTAAAGTTGCACTCCTGTTACATATGTTTAGGAGATCAAGTTCTTGCATATCTCTTCTCGTCCTTCTCCAATTCACATTTCTAAAAGCAAATCTGAGTTTGAGTCTATAAAACTTAGGTGCCTAAAGGTGTTCAGAAAAAAAAGGTGAGTAAGTATCTGTGTACATGTTTTGAGGTGATTTCTTAAAATTCTACCAGAAAAACTAAAAAACAATGCTCAGACAATCTCGTTGCTGCATGAGAACAGTTGACGTTTTCCACAGATATTGACTAGGACAAACTGTTGGATGAGAACATTTTTACATTCAGTTAAGCTTTGTGAATAATTTTTGATGTTGCTATAGGTATGTACAAAAAGAAGAATACTGTAAATAAAAAGAACTTTACCAGAACATCTAGATTCTTCTCAGCTTCATGGAGAAATCTCAGCTTTCTGTGCCAGCTTCTCTACAGCCTGCCAGTTGCTAGCCTGAGACTCGCAGTGGGAACAAACCTGATTGCTGGTCGGCCGGATCTTTACCAGCTGTATTTAGGGAGCAGCATCTTGTGACTTTACAGGCTTGCTCGCAGAACCGAAGCAAGCGTAGAGTTTGGACATTATACAAATCACCGGGATTTCAGCTGCTCTTGTGCCATTTCTGTTCTGAAAACCAGTCCTAGTGAGTTGTGATAAGTAAGTCCGCGCTTTCTGTCTGGGTCCAGTGATGGTGGTCCTTCCCTCAAAGGTTACGTGTGTCAAAAAGCGAATATTTCTGCGTGGAGTTTGGCATGCCAGTTGTCAGACAAGGAGTACGCCCACCACTTCCAGTCCATGTCCGGAATAGTCTCTCCCACACAGACAGTCGGATGAGGCTTAGAATTTGGCTGTTGTTCCAGCCATAGATTTGCATTGTGATAGTGAAAGAAGCAAAGTGACCTGCTCAAAAGCATCTTGTGCCAGTGTACTCTTAAGGCAAACATCTCAGCTTTTTAAAAATTTATTTTTAGAGAATTTAGCTATTGCAGAAGGTGCTGCACCTTCACGAAACTGCTGGAACGGTGGCACAGCAGGCAGAAGAATAATTGAGGTGTGTGAGATGAGATTCTTGAAGACGAGAAGATGGGTTTAGCAGGGCAGACTTTGGCAATCCTAAAACGTAAGCGCATGATAGGTGTAAACATGCAATATTTTGGTGGTGGTTAAAATCATCAGGACTTTACTGGAGATTTATTCCTACAAAAAGAGTCGGTTGCTGGGAGTGTGCAGGGGTGCAGTTTGCTGAGCTGTTGCTGGAGGCCCGGCAGCCCTTGCCAAGGCTCAGCCCCTCCGTGTCCCCTGGGGAAGCGCTGGATGGTGTCCCCTCTGGTTGCCGGGGGCACTGGGGGAATTGATGTGCCAAAAGCCGAATCCTCGACCAGGAGGGACCTTGACCAGCTGGAGGACGGGGTGTCAGCCATGGTGTGCTGTGTGACCAGAAGCAGCACCACCAAGGTCTGCGCCTGGAGCCCAGTGACGTGGGAAGGGACGGGGTGAGCAGCCACCCTGTCTGAATGGGCATCGCCCGGGGGGGGGGGGGGGTGCTGGGCACAGGCGCTCTGAGCTCACTGCAAATGAGGGGAAAAAACCCAAACAAACTCAACCGACCTTAAAAAAAATCGAGCTGTTTGGCGTGGGGCCAGCAGCAGCTTAACCCGCTCGGCGCGGTGCTGGGGAGGTCATGTCTGTCCTGCGCCTTGTTTTGGCCTCCTGGTTTAGGAGGGATTGGGGCAAAATGAGCCGGGGAGTGTGCCAGTGGGCTGGCGGGGGGGGAATGGGTCAGGTTTGGCAGGCAAAGAGGAAGCAGAGGGGCTGCTGCTGCGTGAAGGGGAATAACGGAGAAGACGGAGCTGAACTTGCTGGCTGCGGCGGACGCGGAGAAGGGAGCGGGGCGGGCTGGGATGCTGCTCCGCCCCGGCGTCGCCAGGGCTGCCATGGCAGCCTTGGGGTGCTGCCAGCCACTGCACAGGTACCGCCGGGCCCTGGCGGGGGCCGATTCACTCCTGCCACCTGCGAGGGGGGGACAAGCTGCCGCAGAGCACCTTGCTGCTCTGAAAAGGGTGAAAGCAGAGCCGTGCCCGGGCTTTGGGCGCTGCTGAGCTAATCCTGCTCCTTCCAAGAGGGCGGGAATGCCGCTGGAGGCGGAATGTCCTGCGTGGAGGAGCAAAGACACGGGTAAAAAGCTTTCTCTCTGGTGTAGGTTGTCCAGCAGTTTGATGCACGTAACTGGAGGACGCCTGTAGCGCTTTGCACTTGGGGCTGCTGCTCAAAGGACCCGTGTTCCCGCAGAAGGATGGCTGCCAAGAAAAAGGAGGTGGTACTGCAGGTCAGTCAGAGCCAGGCTTTTAAAAATATTTTTAAAACTTGCAATAAGTGCAAAGGATGAAATTCAGTCTTGGGATGTCTCAGATGAGGCTGGCAAGGTCCTACTGTCAGGTCCTTGTGGTGGGAAAGCGTTCCTGAAGGCAGGTAGGAGGGAGGGCAGGTGAAATCTGTCCCCCACAGTCAGTGCTGTGGGCTGCAGGTTGTGTTTCAGAGCTGTTAGGAGCTGGCGTGGGTTTGGCTGCTTTTGTAGATCGAAATGCGTCTGTGTTTTATGGGGCAGTTGTTCAGAGGGCATTTGGAAGTATGGAACTGGGGAAGGGGGGAGGTTTCTCCTGAATGGCAAGTGTCGCTGAACATTTCTGAGCAGGCCACGTATTTAGAAAGATTACTGTAAAGGTGGAAAGTTTAGGAGGTACAAGAAAAATTCAAAGGCTGAAAAAGCTGTTTCGCAATGATGTGTAGAAGAATGTTTCCCTATTTACACTGTGTGAGTGACCTAACGACGCTTCATAATTACCTGTGTTTGGGGGGAGAGGGTTTCTGGGAGCAGTTCAGTATGCAAAAACATTGAAAAACCCAAAGTTTTTCAAACCTTGAAGATCTTCAAATTCTGAAACAAGTTCAGTCTTCACAAGAGAGAAATACTGAAGGAGACTGTGGGCTCTGTAACCTTGTTTATTCACTGTTAAAACTGGAAAACATGGAGTGAAAATGTGAATGTTTGTACAAGAGAAAGAGGATTACTTTATGAAGGTAAAAATGGTTGCTACTGCTACTTGTTCAACTGTGTTCCTGTGTGATGGGGAGAGTTACATCAACCAGACATTGTGCCTTTGGCAACTAAGGAAAAGCTGGGTCTAGATCTGCAAAAAATGTGGTTGTTCACATTGTAGATGAAAAATGAACCCCGTGTAGGACATCATGTGATATCCTAGAAATGTTCTGGTTATATCAGAAAAAAGCCGGGTCCTAGCAGCCTCAGGGCATCCAAATTGGCAAAGCGCTTTGAAGGGTGCTGGCTTTACTTTCAAAGTCCATCAGTTGTTGAACTCACGGCTGAACTTATCACAAATTATTATCATAAATCCTTTGAACTCATTAACATCCCATGAAACACTCCAAGGGTGGTCCTAGCACTAGTGATAACTGGAATAATTACATTTCTTCATTCTGCAGGTGTTCTCTGAAAGAATTAGGCTTGGGGTCATGTGCTGAAGAGGAGAACAGAGGCACGTGTTTGAACAACTCCCCATCTTCTGAGTGAGGCAGGGCCCTGGAGAAACTGTACCGTATGACCTCCAGAGACATCTCTGAAAACCTACAAGAGGCCATTTAATTTGCGCTGCTGTTTCTACTCTTGGAATTCTTGACTTTACAATTTTAGCAGTCCTTTAGTGGACATTGGTGCTAATTATTGTAACATAGCTGGCCTTATTGCAACTTACTGTCTTCCAGTGTAGACTAAATGTAGTTAGGATTAATAATACCAACTGAGAAACTGACTAGGAATCTTCAGGGTTCCTGGCAGTCCTGCTCCAAGCAGGATGAACCAAAACAGATCTTAGATTTATCAAGAAGCCTTTTTTTTTTTAAAAAAAAATCTTGCTGTGTTTTTCTAAGTACATACTGAGGGGCAAGTCCTGTAGGATGGGGAAGATGCTAAAGGCATTTTTCCTTTCTAATAACAGTATTGGCAGAGTGGGATAATACAATACGTGGCACTATGTATAGAATTGTCTAGGGCATCCTTGACTGGGTAAGTCCCTGAGCAACCTGATCTAACACTGAGCTTTGAGCAGGGGATTAGACTAAGGATTCCGCAGATCCCTTCCACCCTAGCTCTTTCTATGCTCTCTGTTGTTCACCATGTTTTGGAAGTCTTTAGATACCAGCTGGTAATTCAGGGCAGGATGTACTGGGCTCAGACCACCCTCTAGTGCCCAGACATCATGAAAGCTTTGTATTTACTAGTTTATTTTTATCAAGACTGAAACGTCTTAACAAAGTGGTATAGCTTGTGTGCAGGCAAGGTGAGAAACTGCTGGTGGAGAAGTATCTGGCTTGCAAATTCGATGAAGACTGGGTCTGAAAGAGGGGCAAGGAGAGGAGGATGTGTGCTGGAGAGGAACATGTTGAAGCAGCACTCTGAATCATAGAACCATGAAGTGGTTAGACTAGAAAGGGACCTTGAAGATCATCCAGTTCCAACCCCCCTGCCCTGGGCAGGGACACCTCCTGCTAGACCAGTTGCTCCAAGCCCCGTCCAACTTGGCCTTGAACACCTCCAGGGATGGGGCAGCCACAGCTTCTCTGGGCAACCTGGGCCAGGGTCTCACCACCCTCACAAGCAACAATTTCTTTTTAATACCTCATCTAAATCTCTCCTCTTCCAGTTTGAAGCCATTACCCCTCGTCCTATCGCGTCAGCCCAGACCTCCAGGGCTGCTGTATGGTAAGCCAAGGCACAGGAGGAACATCTGGGGTCCTTTCCTGCTCTCGGATCTTGCTGTGTGGCCCCACAAGGAGTTGTGTTGCCATAAAAGATGCCTGGCCATTTTCTGGCCAGGAGAGTGCCAGAAAAAACCTGAGGTTGTATGGGTATTTTGCAGACCTGCCCTCTTGTGCCATACACGACACCGCCAGGTAGGTTCAGCGAGTGCTCTGGTCAGTCAGGGGGCCGTGTCCTCAGTCACCCCCCAGAACGACTCTTGGTCTCTCTACAAACTGAGCCTGGGGTCTCCAAACAGTCAGACTGTTCAAGCAGTTGCTGCCACTAAACAGAGGAGGGTTTGCTCTTGGCTGGATGCTTGTTAGCCTTTCCATCTGCCTTCCCTTGGTTCTTGTGAGACAATGTGAGGCTCTCGTCCAGTAAGTTTTTCTGCAGAGGTAGCTGGCTTGCTGAGGGGTCTGAGAGCTGGCATCAGGTAGTAGCAGGAGCTTGCGGGAAGGAATGATGGTTTGGGAGTGAGGATATCTGACTTCAGCTGCTTTTTCTGAGGTCTTCTACCCATGTGCTAGCACAGCTTGGCCCTGCCCAGCTGGTCAGCGGTGAGAGGGTCATGGTTAGAAGAGTTTCCTCAGCGCTCAGGTAGTACCTCTTCAGGCAGATGTGTCCCTCTTAAGTGCAGGCATGAAGGGATTTGTCAGTATCTTTCCAGCACCCAGGCAGTACCTGATGACTTACTATTGCTTTTACTGTGTTTTTACATTTTCATGCAGATTAACATCAATAGCCAGGAGCTTTGGGAAGAAATGCTGTGTCTCAAAGGACTCATTGGTAAGGGTTTGGTCAACATACTAGATTGCTTTTGTTCGGTGTTAAAAGGAGATCAGGGCTGTTAGGAATCAGTTACTACGGATACGGTTGTTCAGTCAGACCCTCCACTCCTTTTGCCCTGAATGGTAGAAAGAAATATGCTAACGGAGGTGAGACTAGCTGGAGGTTCCACTCGTCTTCATTTATGTGGGACAATTATCATGCAATCAAAGCAATGCTGGCACAGGAGCTTCTGGAGTCTCCAGTCCAGCCACCTGCTTGGAGCAGGACTGCCAGGAATAGCCCTGGTTCCCAAGGGTGGAGGTTAGAGGGCTGTTAGGTAAACCTCGTATGCTCTGTGCAGCAGTGTTCCCTGGAAAATCTGGTACTTCCAAGGTCACAGCCATGTCAATGTTTCTTCTCAAGACTCCTCCATAACATTGTCATGAGCTGCTTATTTTATGATGTGATTTCATCCTCTGATTTAGTGCTTAAACCCTTGAAAGAGTATGATAGTTTCTACTTCAGAATTGAATCTGTAGCCCCTCTAGCGCTCAACAGGAGTCCTGCCACACTCCAGACAGAACCGTGGGAGCAAGAGCCACAAGTTGCAGTTTGGGAAGTTCTGCTCCTTGGGAAGTGGTGCTGCTCCTCACCAGAGGAGGAGAACTCAATCCTTAGAGGTTTTCAAGATTCTTCTGTTGCACTAGCACCCTTTTGCAGTCCTCTTCCAAATGATAATGCTGCAAAGTGGAAAAGTGTGAAACCAACCTATTAGTCTGCATCTAAACTGACCCATTTTGACCTCATTCTTAATAATTTTCCTGCTTGCAGTTGTTGATGCGTTTCAAGCCTGGTGTGGTCCATGCAAAACAGTAGTGGATCTTTTCCAAAAAATAAGGAACAAAGTTGGCAGCGATGATCTGCATTTTGCTGTGGTAAGATCTAATTTGGCACTACTTAAAATATCCTGTCCCCTGGAATTAGCAGGTAACTAAAGGCTGAAGTCATTTATCTTTCCAATATTCAGCCCAGATGTGTGAGTGAGTCTGCCAAATACAAGCACTTGGTTACATCAGTAAGAACTCATACCATTAAGAATTTTCAGGCTTCAACTGTTCTGTACTTTTCATATTTCTGCTTAAGCAACTACCGCGAGACAGAATCATTAACAGACATGTCCCTCTGATGTACAGGGGGAGTCTGAAGGAGCTGGGTTTGTTCACCCTGGAGAAGACGAAGGGTCAGATGTCTAGTGGGGGATTACTAGAGAAGGCAGAGACAGACATTTCTCAGTGGTGCACAGCAAAAGAACAACAGACAAACGGGATCAAGTTGCAGCAGGGACAAATCCAAGTAGATAGAAGGAAAAAGTATTCAGTGTAGGAGTGCTTGGACACTGCGTCAAGTTCCCAGAGAGGCTGTGGAGCGCTGATTCTTGGAGATGCTAAAAACTCACGCAGCCTTGAGCAACCTCCTCTAACACTGAGACTAGCCCTGCTGTGGGCAGGGCCTTGGACAAGAGCCCTTCAGAAGTCCCTCCCTTCCTCCCTCCCTCAATCATGCCGTGATTCTGTATTTAAATCCCTTTGCTAGCTGAAGGCCAGCTCTCCATCACTGACACAGCCGTGGGCAGTGAGGTTTCTCATGGAGGCCCCTGCTCAGCACTCCTTGCAGCCCACTGCTGCCACCACACCTCCTCCTGTCACTTCTCTCACTCCTGCTAGACAAGAGGCCCTCATTTCATTTTTTTCAGGCTTTTTCTCAGGCAAGCTGCTGTGAGATGGATATCCCTGCCCCACAAGTGCTGCTGCCCACCTCCTGTGGGTGAGATCTGCCTGCTGCTCCGGTCGCTGGCACTGAGCTGCAAGTTGGCTGTGGCCCTGGCTCTGAGCAGTGTCATTTTGTCCCCTATGACTGGGACCCAGAGGTGTTTGCTGGATGTGGGGGATGAGTGCCAGCCAGCTGAGGATGTCCGAGTCCAGGCAGTTGCGTGCGCGTTCCTCCGAAGCAGAAATGCTTTTCCAGAAACACCTTTTGTATTTTATATTCCTTTTAGGCTGAAGTTGACTCCATTGATGCTCTGGAAAAATACAGAGGAAAATGTGAGCCTGTCTTTCTGTTTTATGCAGTGAGTGAAAATATTTTTACAGTCGTTGTATAGCAATAAGCGTGACTTGCTGGTGGGAACAACTGGCCTTTTTGAGGGATTCTCTTTTTCATATGCGACAGGACAATTTTTTTTGCTTTGTATCTGCCATTATCTACTGGTGATCAAGCGCAGCATAGATAAGAGTATACCAGTCACAAGTTTACATTTAAGTAACTTGTGCTTTACCACCAGGAAACAGAATCATGCAATTTTGTTGTGTTAAAAAACCCAAACCAAACACCCAACATCACAAGATTAAGGTACAAATGAAGTAAAACAGTTTAAATTGTGCAGGCGGGTGAAAGGCAGACATTGCACAAAGTCACAGGAAGTCTCTAGCTAGAGATCATCTAGTGTGGGGTTTTGGGGGGGGTTTGTTTGGGGTTTTTTACCTGGGGGGAGGCCCACGTAGCCTGTGTCAGGTGGTTGTGTCTCACAGCCCTTTCCCTGAGCTTGGTGATGAAAATCCTTATGATACACACCCAGGAATCCCTATGACTTACTGCAGCACATATGTGTCCGCAGGGTCTCATGGCTGGCTGAGTCCCTGTGCGCAGCGTTCACGCCGTTAACGTGTGGGCATGTGCATTCCCCGGCGGGGTCTTCAGGTTCAGCCTCCTGCTACTGCAGGACCTCACTCCTCTCACCAGCTGCTTTGGTTCATCCTAAGACTGGTCAGGAACAACACAGAAGGTTGTTCCAAAGTTTCCCTCTTGTTCTGGAGCCCAGCAGCTCTGTCAGGGAGGAGAGCCTGCACGTAATACCGCAGGTGATGTGCTGCTGGTGATTTCTAGAGCCCAGAGGGCACTGCTTGAGGACTTACTGGTTTGCTTTTCACACCTTTCAGGGTGGAGAATTAGTAGCTGTTGTAAGAGGAGTGAATGCACCATTGCTGCGGAAGACCATCCTGGAACAGCTGGCAGCGGAAAAGAAGGTTTTAGAACATGGAGGAGAGCGTGTGGTGGTAATCGGTCACTAAATCCGTACATACCTGTGGATGTGAGTGCCAGAGGAAAGGTTCGGCTCCCCAGTGCCAGCATGGCTCTAAAGCAGACTTCCTTCCTCTCAAAAATCCTGTCCTTTTGTCAGGACTGGCTGTGAAATCTGGCTAGCGTGCTTGCCTGAGTGTCCCCAAGCCAACCTAGATGGAGGAAGCTGCAAGGGGGCGATTGTGTTTTTCAAAACCTCTGTCCTCTTGATGACAGGGAAAGTAGTACACATTATCCAGCTCTGCAGGATGAAAGAGAAACTCTACGGTGACTTCTCTTGACCTGTTCACCTACCCTAAGCATTTATTTTATTTTTTAAAGCTACCTTCCCAATCAGCTTCTAACTCCAGGATCTCTAGCAGGTCTCTGTGATGGCATTTCTCAGGCTGTGGTGGGGGACAGTTCATTGCAATCTTAATCATTTTTGTTTCTTGGTGTGACTGATTCAGTGGATTTCTGCTTGGAGCCTCTTGCTGAGCTCTGCTCATCATCTGAGCTCCAGGGACCTGCTGCCGGTACAGCGTGTAATCAATCACTCTGCCTTTCAGCAGCTCATTAGTACCGCTCCGGGGTCAGAGCCTGCAGCCAACCCAACAAACTCCAGCAGCCTGCTGTTGGCAGGGCGCTGTGGGGAAATTGCCAAAAAAGTGCTGCCCTTCATTTGTTCCAAACTCGCTATGCCATAGTATCAATTAATTCCTCCCTAGTCATCATGTATCGAAGTGACTCCTATTCCCTAGTCACCTTCTCCCTGTCACCGATGACTTTTTTGGTCTGTTATTAAATCCTCTGTCATCCTGGAGACCTTTGTCATCTGAAGTGTCATGACCCTGGTCTGGTTCCGGGTTCCCAGCCTGGGCGCTGCTGGCAGAGCTCAGAAGGTGACCCTGGACAGGTAGGTCCTCTGCTGCCACTGCTGAGCTGAGCCTGGCCTTGAGGACAGCAGGAGGACTGGTTCCTGCTCAGGCGGAGGTGGAAAAGGGGCACCTGCCTGGCAGATGCTCACCTGGAGGGTAAGAGGACACTCGGGACGTTCCCTGCTCATCTGTGTGCTCTCGCTGCTAGGTACAAGACAGAGCCTTCTCCAAAGAGGAGGGAAACACAGCTGCTCTTCAGGAAGAACAACGGGAAGGCCACACGGCTAAGGCAGGCCCAGCTGTAGGATGTTCTTCGTGCCCTTAGTATGTGCCTTTGCTAAAGCTGGAACCCTGAATGACACTTCATCTGCTGCTGCTGGGATGCCAGAGGGGCCGTTCCTCCCCACGGGCACAACGCAGGATCTTTCCCCGCTCTGACAGAGCAGCGCACAGGATAGCGTCACCCCGGAACAGCGTACGTAGGCACAAATAAGAGACCAGGGTAGCTTGGGTTTCTGACATCATTAAACTGCCAGATTTGTCTGTCGGACATGTTTTATTTCACAGTTGTCAGTACTGACCCTTGCCTCCTAGCTTGGTGAGCGCTCCTGGAAATCCTACAGGGATATTCTTCTGTCTTGAATAACGGAAATACTGAACTAGCTGGAAATGCCGATCAAGTTCTCCAGGTGGTTTTAAAAAGAAAACCCACATCTTGATGCACCGGCTCTTGCCTTGTCAGAAATTAGCCCTGTATCGTAGAATCGTAGAACAGTTTAGGTTGGAAGGGATGTTAAAGATCACCCAGTCCCACCTCCTGCCCTGAGCAGGGACACCCTTCATGAGACGAGGTTGCTCCCAGCCCCGTCCAACCTGGCCTTGAACCTCCAGGGATGGGGCAGCCACAGCTTCTCTGGGTAAACCCCGGTCAAGGGTTCCCACCCTCACAGCCAGGAATTTCTTCCCAATATCTCATCTAAATGTCCCCTCTTCCAGTTTAAAAACGTTCCCCTCATCCTATGGCTCCACTCCCTGATTCAGAGTCCCTCTCCAGCTTCCCTGGAGCCCCTTTCAGATACTGGAAAGCTGCTATAAGGTCTCCCCCGGAGCCTTCTCTTCCCCAGGCTGAACCCTCCCAGCCTGTCCTCCCAGCAGAGGGGCTCCAGCCTATGCCAGCTCCATGGCCGCCTCTGGATTTGCTCCAACAGGTCCATGTCCTTCACATGTTGGGACCCCCAGAGCTGGAGGCAACACTGTTCTGGTGAGGCCCCACCTGGAGCACCCCCTGTTTCTACCCTACAGCCCCCCTTCTTGGCTTTGCTGGGAGGCAGCTGCAGGCCAGCACCGTGCACACCAAATCCTGGGAATTGGGGCAAAACCCGCTTGGCTTTAGCGAAGGCGCCGTGGGTCTGGCCAGGGTGCAATTGGAGATATGTCTCCAATTCCGTTTCCCATTACTCATTTTTTTTTCCCCTTTTTCTTCCCTCGAAGGCTGAGGCACACCCATCGGTCGCGGCACCAGTTTCCCAGCTGTCGTTGATGGGAGCAGAGGCGGAATTTCCCGTTAAATCCCACGGGTTTCACGCTGTCGGCCGGGAGGCCGCGGCCCCTTTAAGGCCGGCCGGCGGAGGCCGACGGTGCCGGGCTGCGCCTGCGCGGGGCGGGGGCGAGGCCCGCGAGGGGCGTGGCCCGGAG